>PYAF01000021.1:14305-43124 GCA_007407185.1 Glycine tomentella
ATAACAAGAATTTGAATGTGTATGGCTTTCACTTGCATGACTACGAACAAAAAAGATAAGAAAGTTTTAAAATTGATAAGAGAATAAACTAGAATTTTAAATAAAATAATAAAGATTAAATTGAGAAGAATAAAGTTAATAGCTTATAGACTAGCTTATTTTTCATAAGCTCCTTCAAATAATTTATCAAAATAAGGTATTTGAAATTAAGTTACTTAAAATAACTTGTGAAAAATAAATTAGTAAAATAAGTTCGTCTATCAAACAAATTTATTTTGATTAAACAAATTTATAAACTAATCAAAGAAATTTATAAGCTCCTAAAAAATCTTAGCAAAGGAAACATAATAGCTAGATAATGATAAATCTTTCAAAACAGACGGTTTTTCCTATCTTAATATGGGAAGAAAATAAGTCAACACAATAAGGACCTTAAGTACAACCCAAGATGTGGAGAGTAACCTATAAAATCCATAATCAACTACAATAGTTTCTTAATAACTTTAACTCTATTTAACTCGAGCTTTCGCCATTGGACCACCATAAATCACCAATAAATTACTTGTAATTGACTATGGTTGCCCTACTCGATCTCCATCACCACTTTTGTGACCTTCCCTCGCTAAAAACCCACCATGATTTCTCCTCCACTCTAAACATGTTTCAGGTAACCCACAACTTTGAGCTGACCAAGAATACCAAAAGATACATGCAAGTTTCAAGTATAATGAAAATTTCAAACCGATAACAATAATAAGCAAATCTTGACAATGTTAGAGTTGTTGCTTCCTGTTCCAAAAAATTGCTTGCTGCACCTTTTTTGCTCTTTTAGATTGGCCAATTCGGAATGTAAAGTTATATTCTGGATTGATTTCACCTTTTGACTTTTGTAATGATCTGTAAAGTAAAAGAAAAAAACTTTCCAAAAAGTTGCAAGAAGCAATTTTTGAAGGCAGGAAGCAACAAATCTTGACAAGAAATAAAAAAATCTCAGTCTCATTCTTGGTTGAACACTCCCCTTGTACAACTTACACAGATCTTTGCTCTGTTCATCTTGGATTGTTTCGTGGGATTTTTTCTTCTTTTTTTTCAATTATGATAAATTATGGCATGCGGATTTATAAACAAACCCAAAATGTTGGGGGTGAAAAGATGATACTTAGACAAACTAAGGCGCACAATTTGCTCCATTAAGAAGGTTACAACGATAAATTTGTTAATCAAGCTACAATGAAACAAACCACGGAATGAGTTGTTTAATATATTACACATTGAGCACAATGAGATTCTTGGTTACAAAAATGATTATATTTTAGTTCTATTAAAAGAGTATAACCAACGAAAACGGAAAATGGAACATAACAATCCAATTGTTTCATTTTTGTTCCAATTTTCAAACGCTACCAATGGAACCAAGATGATATTATCCAATGACTTACATACTAATGAAAAATGCAAATACTTTTTTTGAAAACAGTATTGTTAACTAAAATTTTAGAGTTTAATGTCTATATACTGATTGTGCAAAACAATTTTATATTATTATCCAATTACAAATCACTTTTGAATTATTTTAAAAATCAACAAACTTATCATATATGATGAATTGTGATTATATGACTATATAATTTTCTTCACAGTTTCAATGCAAACCTTTTTTTCATTTTTAAGTCTCTATTTAATAAGCTCCATTCATAAGAGGTAAAACATTCTCCTTTCCCCATCTTCTCATTTACTTCCGCAAGTGACAAATTATGGAAGGTTCTTCTACCTTGCCATCCATTATCTCATGCAGCGGGAGAGGATTCACTTACCTTGCTACTAGCTGATTGCCATTTTCTTCCAAATTTCTGGTTTAAAAAACTGGTTTTCTAAAATTGATACTCCTTGTTGTATCCTATATTCCTATGTCCCAAAAATCGATTTTTTTCTTCCATTGTCGCGCCTTGCTCATGGACTCCATCCGATTTCTTGGTTCATGAAGTCTCACCTCTGTGCTGATATCTTCTTTTAACCCTTTGAGAAAAAATTTCATCAAGAAGAATTCTTCCAGTCCCTTCACCATACCCACGCACTTCTCAAAGTGACTAATGAATCCTTGCATAGATTCTTCCTGTTTTAATGCTAACAGGGCTTGGAACGGACTCCCGAGACTGGACCCTTGGAACCTTTGGGATTGCGCCATCTTGAACCCTTCTCACGAATGGTTTGGGTTCCAAGATTCCCACCATTGGAACCAACCTAAAGCCTCCCCGTCCATCGCCACCATGACAGCTTCTAGTTTGTCCTCCTCCTTCATAGCTTGCAATCGAAAATATCGTTCGATTTTTTATAACCAGCACAACAGATCTTCCCCCTCAAAGATCGGCATTTCAAGGTTTCGCCACTGATTTCCACCCGCTGCCTCGTTTCCTCTGTTTCTGTTGAATCACCCCTATACGCGTTCATTTCCTACGTTTGTTTTCTCCCACGCTGTCGTCAACCTCTGTATCATCGCTTCAATCGAACTTAATTGCGATTTCACAACATCACAATTCTCCTCCATCGCTTTCTCTATTGCTTCCATTCTTGCATCCATTTTGGAGTTCGTTTTTTAAAACATCAACGGTTCCACAGCTCCCAGATCGAAGCTCTGATACCAATTGATAAGAACCTTGAAAAAACCACACCACAAAAGCTAGCTATTGTAGTTGGAGAGTCCAAGGCCTTATAAACTCCACACTAGAATCTCATACTTCCAATGTGGGACTCCAAGTCCCATACCTTGCAATTGGATCTTAACATCACCACGCTCTGCAACTCAGGCGTTCACACGGGCTGACTGTGCACTAACCCTTTGACTAGTCCCGGGCAAACATTGCAATGCTGACGTCACCACCCATGCCGCTCATTTGCAGTTGGAAGTCATGGTGGAAGGCTTTGATACCAATTGATAGAAACTGGACCAACAAGAGAGGAAAACTGTGTATTCTTACTGATTGGGAGATCACTCTCCAAATGGTAGAACAATGATTATTCAAGGAATCACTAACCTCCTACAATACCTTCACACCCTTCCCAAAACTCCCTAAGTAACAACCTATTTAGAATTTCCCCTCTAACTGCTAACTAACAGTTATAAGTTTTTTTTTTTTTTTTAATAAGCAAAAATAATATATATTTATAAGAATATAGAGTACAAGTAGTACTGATACATAAACAATCCTAGCAACAAAAAGCAGACCTATGACAACCTAATACATAAATACGTACATGAATTAAGATGCCAAAAATCTGGCTGGATACATAAACAGTTAGTTATAACTAACTATTAGTTATACTAACTGTCTTACTAGCTGACAGTTTTCCTAGAGTACCCCTTCCCCCATCTTCTATTCCTATCAGAATGTTACTAGCACTCCTCATAAGCTAATATGTGAAGAATGTCTAAATGTTAGTTTGCTTATATATTATTATATTCAAAGAAACCTGACCTAGCTATTGCGAACTATCAGTTTTCTTCCGGTCATCTTACCAAGGTGCTACACCTGAAGAATCTTAAACAGCAAATTCTCTACCAGAAAAGCTGCATATACCTGCTATCATGAGCAAGATTACAACAACCATCAAATTTTTACCACAGTGTAAGTATCATTAAGTTTAAGGAGGCATTGCATTATACAACAATATGGAGAAAAGTACAATAAAGTCTAATTACGAAGATGCTGTTAAAATCAATGGCTCTACATGATGATAGTACACATGAAGTATGGACCTGTAAAACAATTTGAACTAACATCAAAGAAGACTACATACAATGTTTAAACAGAGGTGGAAAAAATCTGCATAAAGTCTTCACTGGCACTTTATTTTACTCCATGTAAACTAGCAAGATGATTCATTCAGACAATGGCCTCAGGAGCTGGGGTATACCAGCCATGATGGATCTCCACTGCCTTCTTTCTTCGGGCAAGCCGAGACTTGCGATTTGCTCCAGTGTTCCTGTGCAGCGTGCCCACTCTCACAGCTTTGTCAATTATTGAGTATGCCTCTCCAATCAACTTCTCAATTGGGAGGATTTCTTCGGCCTGTGCATCTGATTTCTTCTTAATTACTTCCAAAGCTTCCAAAACCTGCAGACAGTTGATTAGAAGTTTGTAAAAATAATTAATCTCCCCCTCCCCCTAAATGATTTCATATGAAATGCTAGAAGTTGAGCTGATTGTATAGACAAGGAGAGGTATTAATCGAGCTTCGACAAGAAACAAAATTGGTACTCTATTAGAGAATTTTATACCCTGAGCAAGATCAGAAGCATTTGATGCAGTTTAACGTACCCACAAACTATGGTTCACAATGTTAAGTAAACATACATCTTAGTGTTCAAAAGTGCCCAATATAAGCACTTGCAGTTACATCATCTGCTACGATATCAGGTTTCTTAACTGTTTTTGGAGTCCTATATTAGGTTAGAATGGACTGAACTTCTGTAAGTTGTATTACACTAGTAATTGACCAAGAATACATAATAAAACGTACTTGGGGCATTAGTAAAGTGTTTTTACATCATGCATGTCATGCAGTCATACTAACATCACACGTAAGAGTCCTATTTGTACTTCGGGCATTCGTAAAGTGTTTTTACATCATGCACGACATGCCACACTCTGCTAGAATAAGTGACTCTAAAGAAGGGATAAATGAGAATAATCACGCCTTCCACTCTAAAGTCTAGTAATAGTTTCATGCCAATAGAAAACCAAAAAGTTTTTTCAAGCATTATGTTGTTACAAATTACACTATAGGGTATTAGGGACGAGAGGGATATTGGATATATTTTATTGCTATACCTGTGACCACTTAATTTTAGACACTGGAAGAAAAATATATCACAATCTTTTCCAATGAAAGCAAATCATTCAATTAATATGAACATCAATAAAATTTTATAGAATAAAATGAAGAAAAGTATACCTATTCATTTTCAGTCTATGCTAACAATCTACCAAAACATGTAAAGAAAATTTGGCTGTAAACAAAATCCATGCCTCCAAAAGAGAAAAAACTAGATACAAACTTAAACCAACCCTGCACACAGATCTCAAAGCCACAGTAAGTTCCAAGTTCAACAAGTTAGAGTGAAGAGAATATGTTATTTCCACACAACATTTCTCATATTCTTCCGCATAGCTCTCTTACAGTCATACTTCATATCATCGCCATCTATCTTTCTTCTTTCTCTCTGTCCCCCTTTTCTTACATACCATAACACATTTCCCTATGTGAGTCACCTGAGTTGCACATTACATGCAACTAACACTAATTATATCAAAAAACACAATTACAACTCAATAATCAAACTAACAATTTAGTAAAATTTCATAAAATTTAACTAAATAAAAGTGACTATAGTGAAACTAAAAATAAAAGTGACTAAAACATGATTCTTTCCTAAATAGCATTCTTAAACAAGGTATACAATTGGTCAGCCACAACAAGTAATACACAAAATGGTTCCATCTCAATAAACACCGTAGGAGAAAATAAAAAGGTAAAATGAGTAAGTTTCTCCCATAATTAAAAATTAGCTTTTGCATAAGTTAATTTATAGAAACTCTCTCATTTAGCTTTTCCAAAAATTGGATTTAACTTATGCACAAGCTAATTTTAGTTTATGGGGAAGCTTAATTCATTTGACCTTTTTTTCATATTTTCCTACAGAAGTCAATTGACAAAATTTATTCAAACAAGACCTAAAACCGTCCTTTGTATATCTAAGAATGACTAGACTTGAATGAAATGAAATGCAAAAACGGGTACCAGTGTAATAATTTTTTATTCAATCATACATTGCCATTTCGATAAGATTGTTGACTTCATTAATAATTTCTTCAAAAATTCATTTCCAACAAATTGAATTTCGTGTGTGAAAATTCAACTCATAAAATTACCACTTCATAGTTCAGATATTTAATAACAGAACAGCATAAAACTAACTCTCTCACTATCACATAGACTAATTCCATCCCAAACAAAAAATGTAAGATGGAAATAAATTAAATACACTACCCATTCTATTTCACTCTCCACTCTACTCTACCCAATTCAAAACCATTCAATTGAAACAAAAGGTTACCTTCTTGGTACGTGTTTTAATCTCCGATTTGCGAGCTTTGTTGTAAACGCGGCGCTTCTCGGCTTGGCGCGCTCTCTTTACCGCCGAATCCACCTTCTTCTTCGGCGCAGCCTCGCAAACCACAGACGCGCGCCTCAGTACTGTGCTTAGCGACAAGGAGTTATCTGAAAACCACACCCGACACAGACCCATGATTCAAAACTCAACCAAAATCAAATCTTTCGCCCTTTCTGATGAAAACAAGGGAGAAAAGAGAGACCGCATTTAAATGGGGTGGGTGAAAAAGGTACCTTTTGAGAAGAAAGGGTGTGCGAGGTTTCTGGAGAAACCGAGAGAAGCGGAATTGGAGATGCAAAGGGATGAAGAAGAAGATGTGAGGGAGAGGTTCCTCATTTGGGAGGGAAGGGTTAGCCATGAGCACAAAACTGAGGCTGCCATTTTTCTGTGTGAGAGAGTGAAGGGACTCTTCTCTCTCTTTATCCATTGCTGCTTTCTTGGCTAAAAATTAAATTTAATACAATTTAAATAAATAATTAGTAAAAGGGTGTAAAATGGCGAAAATTTAGCAAAATGGTGCAGCCTTTCACGTCTAAATGGGGCATGTTATAACACGCCCAAATGGGGCGTGTTTGCCCTGGTGATGACACGTGGCAGCAACAATAGGGGATGTGGGATTTTTGCGGTATTTTCATAAATTACGAAAAGCTATAACTTTTGACTGGGATGTCTGATTGACGCGAAACCGGTGGCCACGCGCTCGAAATTGAGAGGAGAAGGCCTGAGCAAGTTCCCAAAGGAAACTTGCCCAGAAATTTTTCCCAAACGAGGCCTCTAAGTGCCTCAAATTTGCGTTTTAATCTTCGAAGCCCCAAATTTTTTTTTTGTTTTCTGATATTTTATCTACTCAATTAGTGAATTGCAAGCTATTCTTTATTTATCTAATTAATTCTCTTAATTTCGAGTGTTCTGACATAAAATATGTCTTCATCGGATATTGCTACGAGAAATTACGACTGTTCAAAGTTGTATGCATCGTCAAATCTACACTATAATTTTGGATTATTTATGCATTTGTTTAGGATTATTCAAAGTTATATGCATCGTCGATATTACAGTCTAATTTTGTTCAATTTTTAAAATTATTCTTGCGACCACGTTTTCACTTTTTAGGGTTTACGTTTTACGGTTTCAGATTTTGGGTTTTGGGTATCAGATTTAGGGCTTCGGGTTTAGAGTTTAGGGCTTAGGGCTTAGGGTTGACGATTTAGGGTGTAGGCCTTATTGTTTAGGATTTAGGGTGCAGGGCTTATTGTTTAGGATTTAGGGTTTATTCTTTAGGGTTTACTGGGCTACCCTAAATCCTAAATCCTAAACACTAAATCCTAAACAATAAACCGTACACCCTAAATCGTCAACCCTAAACCCTTCACTAGTATGGGTTGGTGGATACATAACATATTGTACACCGATAACACCACCATTTAATCCCCGCAAACTGCTCTGTAGAACTTGCGAAACTAATGTAGCAAAACACTTGTTACAATTGTGATCAGCGAGGACATTGGTCTTATTACTGTCCTTCCAAATCCCCCAAAACCAAACCTTTTTCTCTTTTCTCAATCACCCGTCACACCACACCACACTAGCACCATTCATTACTGGTAATCATGGAAATCAGGGCCCCTCTCTGTCTCCTTTTTTTCTGATATTTTATCTCCCCTCAAACTCGACGTAGTGACTAGTGAGCCATGGTGGCACGGTGGGCACTTAGCGGCGTAGTGGGCAAGAGAGTAAGGGTTCAAGTTCGAGGGTTTAGGCGCGTGGGCAAGGGAGAAAGGAGTAAGGAAGTAAGGTAGCAAAGTGAGAGCTAGATGGTCGTTTAGGCGCAGACTAAAATTTTACAATTTTTATAAAAAAATCAACATTGATATAGTGTAGATTTGACGATGCATACAACTTTGAACAGTCGTAATTTTTCGTAGTAATATTCGATGAAGACATATTTTATGTCAGAACACTCGAAATTAAGAGAATTAATTAGATAAATAAAGAATAGCTTGCAATTCACTAATTGAGTAGATAAAATATCAGAAAACAAAAAATTTTTTGGGGCTCCGAAGATTAAAACGCAAATTTAAGGCACTTAGAGGCCTTGTTTGGGAAAAATTTTTGGGCAAGTCTCCTTTGGGAACTTGCCCAGGCCTTCTCCTCTCAATTTCAAGCGCGTGGCCATCGGTTTCACGTCAATCGGACGTTCCAGTCAAAAGTTATGGCTTTCCGTAATTTACGAAAATACCGCGAAAACCCTACACCCCCTATTGTTGCTGCCACGTGTCATCACCAGGGCAAACACGCCCCATTTGGGCGTGTTATAACACACCCCATTTAGGCGTGAAAGGCTGCACCATTTTGTTAAATTTTTGCCATTTTACACCCTTTTACTAATTATTTATTTAAATTATATTAAATTTAATTTTTAGCCCTGCTTTCTTTATTTCATCTTCAGTATAAATATGTTTTTAATTTCTCAATTTTTTTAGAGTCTTTCTTTTTTTTTTTTATAAATAAAATTTATACTTTTAGTCACTCAATTTTATAAAATATTTTTAAAGTTTCTCGAATTGATTTTTGGCAATTAAATGCATAAATTGCAGTGTTGCGTGTGTATTTTTTTTTAAAGAGACTAAAAATGACATTTCATGAATTAGAGAATTAAATAATATAAGTTTTAATTTGAAGAACTAAAAATAGTTATTAAATTTGAGGGACTCCTCTAAAAATATTTGAGGGACTAATCATATTTATGTATATTTTTAATTTTTCTTAAATAACTTTTTAGTTCCTATAAAAATATAAGTTTTTTATTTTTTGTTTTAGTGCAGCTTTTAGTCCTTACTCTTAAGAAACAATATTAAATGAAGATAATGTAACAACGATGTTGATAATCTATTAACTTATTACATCAATAAGGAATCCAACAAAAGAGTCATGTGTAAAACTTTTTATAAATCGTGTATTTAAATTCTCTTTTGTTCAAAATAATTGATGATATCATCCAAGTTGATGAGAAATAAAAAAAAATTATATATAAAAAATACATGTGATTGTCTTGACAAACTTTTTGATGATATGACAAGTTATTTGACTCCCAATGTTGTTATTACATTATCATTTAATGTTATTACTTGACAACAAGAATTAAAAAAAAATCTCTAAATGACAAAAACACAAAAAACTTTCAAGGACTAAAATAAAATTAAAAAAAAACCTATTTTTGTGGGATCAAAATGTTTTTTAAGTCTCATGTAGAAAAAGTGATTGTTGAAGTCTTCTTACTTTTATCTGGACAAAACTAGATGCACTACAATTTTTATTTGAACAAAACTTAGATGCACCACTTCATAAAGGTGTTCATGGGTTAATTTGAATTAGATTTGGGAGAAAATAAAATCCAAATCAATCAAGGGAATTACTATTCCCACTATTAGCTTTTGAAAAGTAGTGGGAATGGACCATACTGTGTTTAAGGCAGTTTTCCCCACCTCCACCCTTCCCTTTCCCTTTTTCCTTCTTTCCGATTCTTCTTACCCCACTCTTTCCCTTTCCTTCCTCCCAAACATTTTTCACTCTCTCTCCTTTCCTCTCAAACATTTCTTACTCTTTCCCCCTTTGCTTCTCATTTTTTCCTTCCTCTGAGCCCCAAACTCCTTCCTCTCACATGTCTCTCTCTCTCTCTCTATCCCTCTCCCTTACATTTCCCCTTTAAGTCTCCCTCTCATTTCTCTTCATCGTTGCTCGTAAAGGCAAGAATTTTACAATAATTTTTTTTTTTGCATAACAGAATACGATTCTATTCAAAACACAATAAAATCATATTTTCATTGTGATTTCTTTTTTGTTTTGAAAAATCCACAATGAAAATAAGATTTTGTTATGTTTCTAAACCTTAAACACAACATAATCGTATTTTCGTTCTTTTTTTGTTTTGAAAAACTCCACAATGAAAATACGATTCTATATTGTAAATCATTCAATAACACAATAAAATTGTATTTTGTTGTGGAGTTTTTCAAAACAAAAAAATTACATAAAATTGTATTTCCATTTTGAAATGATTTCTATAAACTATTTATTTTATTGCTTAATTAATATTTTATGCTTCTAATTTTAATTTGATCTTTATTTCCAGATGGCTCGCATGAAGCGTACTGCCCATGTCTCAAATGTAGATGTTGAGGTAGAGAGGCAACGACAAACGTTAGCATGTCGTGGTGCAGAGTTGGCTCGACAACAACAACAATAGGCAGTAAAGCCTAAGGGACAATCTGACGCAGAGGCACAACCATAACCACAACCACAGATATCGCCAACTAACCGTATCATCGGACCTTCGTTTGGAGGAGGTTCTTTGGACTTGACGCTGCTTCGGTCCTATAAGGACCACGTAGCTTACTAGCTGGACATGTATGGATCAGTGAGCCCAAAGTAGAGCTAAAGTTGGTCAGCCATGGTGGCAATGTTATGCCTTACCCTACCTAGCTGATTGTGAAGAGGTCCATGGATAGGTCAGGGCTTAAGAGCCTACATGATGTGCAATACAAGTCCACAAATAAAGGTGTAATCAACACCTTTATTGAGAGATGGCACAAGGAGACCTCCTTCTTCCACCTTCTAGTTGGAGAGATGACAATCACCCTCGATGATGTGTCATGTCTCAGGACAACTCCTTGATCACACATACACGAGCTACTTGAGGAAGGAGGTTAAAAGTTTTTTGAGGATAGAACTTGGTATTATGACTGACTAGGAGGTAGATCTTGTGACGTTAGCATTGCAACAGGGTGACATTGAGTTGGTTAGAAGGGATGTATCACACCTATTTTGCTAGTGAGTTGTACGTATGGGCGACTAGGGCATATTTGTTGTATTTGGTTGGTAATACCATAGTTGCCAACCAGAGCTCGACGCATGCACACATTTTCTACTTGCACTACCTCAGTGATCTAGATTGCTGCAACTAGTACGCGTGGGGCACAAATGAACTTGCATTTCTTTATGATCAACTGTCACATGCAAACAAGTATGGCAATGATATTACGTTGTCAAGACGCATCAAAAACAATTTAACTAAGTTAATTCTGTAGCACAGGGTTAACCTAGGTCGACTGAGAGACACGATCAATATGGTTCTAGCTTCAAATCATTGGAAAAAATAAGGGGGAATTTTGTCGAACAGTTGGCATGCGCAAAGTAAAACATGCAGGAACACAAACTAAAATTAAAGAACAATGCAGAAATTAACAAGATTATCAAGGAGTAAAGTAAAACAGATTAGAAAACATCAATCCAATTCAACAACCCAAGCTATTCGAATCATCATCATTCTCATAAGTTGATTCTATCATGAACATTCATTCCATCTCAATAGAAGCAGTTCAATCGATTCTACTCCTAAATTAATTGAAACCACAACTCTAACTGAACCATCATTCAATTAATCTTGTGATTATCATTTGAAATTAGGACATGAATCCATAATCCTAACTCACTTTCAATCCTAAATGCATTCATAATCATGAAAACATAATAGAAATCGAAGAAGAAGGTGAATATTCAAGTAGAATTCGAAATACCGAACCGGAACTCCAATTCTTCTCTTGCTTGAGTTAGATCCTTGGATTGATTAATGATTTAGGCTTCCATGATGATCATCAAGGAAAAGCCCCATGGAGTAAGTGCAGAAAAATGGAAGAATAGCAAAATGGAAATGAAGAAGATGAAGAACAATGAAGAACAAATAATTACAAGTGCAGAGGTTCCGATTTCGAAGCTTAAAATGACCCTCCAAATGATAGAATTGGCCTCGGGCTATTTCTAGCAAACTTGTAGATATTTTTGTTATCTTTCCAAGGACTCCTAGAATGCTCCATTCGGAGTTCCATAGCACTCTATAAGTCCTGTACAAGTTAGATATGTCAAGTGAGCAAAAAAAATCCAAAAATACACAACAATTAGCAATTAAGCCCACTTACTTGCCTAAGACAAAAACTGAATTAGAATAGGAAAATAAAATTCCAAAAGAGGTCAACTAGGCTAAGAATGATAGAAAAAATTTTAACTAAAAGCACTCTATCAAAATACCCCACACTTAAACTTTTGCACTCCTGGGCAAAACTAAAAGAAAAACTAAGAGAAAAAATTCAAACTAAAGTAAACCAAAAATTTAAAGAAAGGGTATGAGCAAGGCACACATATTTTTCAATGGATCATAACAATGCACAAAAGTGAGAGAGATGAAAAATGGAAGAATAATATTGAGGTAACAAACAATCCATGAAAACATGATCACAAAGTGCAAAGCAAGAAAGTAGTCAAGTTTAGGATTAAGAATGCACCAAGGTGATAGAATTCTCTCAAAGGGTCGCACTCAACCTCATATAATGTGTATGGCTTGTCTTTACACTCAAACACCACATGTAACTAGCACATCCAAGCATTGACAAACCTCTCATTCATTCAACTTGAAATACACATGCATTAAAAGATCAAGAGGACTTATTAGCTTGTAATGAATGGCTTAGGTAAAAGTGGATAAGAAAAGGATATTTAGGCTAAAACTTAAGAGAAAAGACAGACAATGGGGAGCAAGCCAACAAGTTAAAAGAGGGGTAGAAGCAATAAGATGAAATTTAAAAGAATTTACAAGGATGAAAATGAACCATAACAACTTTTATTGCATATTTCTTTTTCTTTGCTTGAACTTCTTTTTCTTTGCTTATTCACAATTTTTCTCTTTTTTTTGAACTTTTGCTATTTGAACTCTTTCTTTTCTCTTTTTCTTTTCTTCTCTTTCAAAACAAAACAAAATACAAATACCCCACACTTGTTTGAAACCCACTCCCAAAACAATTCCAAAGCCCCTTTTCTCCCTAAAGCTAGGATAACATGGTTTTCCATTTTTTTTTATTTTTTAATGAGCTAAACAAGAAAGAACAGGCTAAAGGCTCAAAGAGGGTGACAATGGATACCAACACAAGGATAGATTTATTTGGCTAGTGGCTTAAAGAAACAAGGCCTAAATCATCTCAATCAAAGCATGTGCAACAAGGAATATCAAAAGAGGCAAGGCAAAACATAGAATAATCTAGCACAAGGGTGAAATCACACATGTAAGAATATATCCACAAAGGCTCAAAAACTCGCAAGGCATAATTCTACCACACATGGTTCATCTTAAATTCTATTTCTCAAGCCTACTTATCACTTCAACAATTGCAACAATGATTCACATCAAGTATGAAACCTCTCAATCCAACCAACTTTTTAACATTCTCACAATTTATACAAGTTGGAAATCCTATGAAAAACATGAAAAAATGCCTAAATTCAATAAAAACAGCACAAAACAGAAACAGCAGAAACAAACAACAAAAACATACAAACTCAAAAACTAAAACAGACAAACAAGATACAAAAGACAAATAAATAGAAAATAGAAACCAATAGACAATGAAAAACAGACAACAACAAAACATAAACAGACAGAAAACAGAAAACAGAAAATAAGTAGAGTTTCAAAAAATTTTAGAATCTTTCACCCCTCACTTGAAATGCACATTGTCCTCAATGTAAGCATGCAAAGAAATGCAACAAAGAGACAACAAATAAAAGAAGGGAAAAGGAAACTTCCCAAATGTCATTCATGAAAAATTGGCAGGACCAAAGAGATGTCCTCCACAAGCTCCTCCTCCACTTGAGGGCTCTTGTGAAATGCTTTGAGTTGGTGACCATTGACCTTGAAGACTCTGCCGGTAGCTTCAGTTTGTGGTGGTCTTCATTGATGACATTCTGATCTACTCCAAGACGGAGACAGAGCATGCCGAGCATCTCAGGACGGTCCTTCAGATCTTGAGGGAGAAGAAGTTGTATGCTAAGCTGGCCAAGTGTGAATTTTGGCTGACAGAGGTGAAATTCCTTGGCCATGTGATCTCAGCAGCTGGTGTATCAGTGGATCCCAGCAAGATAGAGGCAGTGATGTCTTGGGAAAGGCCCAAGAATGTATCTGAGATCCAGAGTTTCCTGGGATTGGCTGGCTACTACAGGAGGTTTATTCAGGGGTTTTCTCAGTTAGTAGTACCCCTGACTCGACTCACACGGAAGGGGGTTCCATTTGTCTGGACCCATGAGTGCGAGCAGTGTTTTCTGGAGTTGAAAGAGCGGTTGACCACAGCTCCAGTGTTGACTCTTCCAGATCCTGAGGGAATCTTTGAGGTGTTTTGTGATGCATCCAAGAGAGGGCTTGGGTGTGTGCTGATGCAGGATCAGAAGGTTGTTGCCTATGCTTCCAGGCAACTGAAGCCTCATGAAGAGTCCTACCCCACTCATGATTTAGAGTTGGCCGCTGTGGTGTTTGCTTTGAAGATTTGGAGGCACTATCTGTATGGTGCCAAGCTGATAGTATTTAGTGACCACAAAAGTCTCAGATATCTCTTTGATCAGAAAGAGTTGAATATGAGACAGAGGCGTTGGATGGAGTTCCTGAAGGATTATGATTTCGAGCTAAGATACCATCCAGGCAAGGCTAATGTGGTCGCTGATGCGTTGAGCAGGAAAAACATGACTGTTGCATGTTTGAGGATCTCGGATTGCAAGTTGATTGAGCAATTCAGAGATATGCACCTGACCGTGATTGAAGGTGCCCAGGGTCTTGAGTTGAGCAAGACCAAGGTGGATAATGAGATGATCAGGAGGATCAGAGAAGCTCAGCAGCAGGATGAGGCTGTGAGAGCCATGATTGGCCAACAACATGTTTCCTGGGAGGATCAGGACTTGGTCAGATACCAAAGTCGCATAGTGGTGCCTAAGGGCGAGCTCAGAGATGTCGTCCTATCTGAGGCACATCAGGGCCAGTTCAGCATTCATCCAGGAGCCACTAAGATGTATCATGATCTGAAGAAGAGTTTTTGGTGGCCAGGGATGAAAAGAGACATAACTGAACATGTGACTAAGTGTTTAGTGTGTCAGAAGGTGAAGATTGAGCATCAGAGACCGTCGGGTCTGCTTCAGCCTTTAGAGATCCCTGAGTGGAAATGGGATAGCATTTCCATGGTTTTTGTGGTGGAATTACCGAGGACTCAGAGTGGATGTGACTCCATCTGGGTGGTAGTGGACAGGCTGACCAAATCTGCTCATTTCTTGCCTGTGAGATCTGACTACACTACAGAGAAGCTGGCTTAGATATATGTCAGGGAGATAGTGAGGCTGCATGGAGTCCCTGACAGTATCATCAGTGATAGAGATCCAAAGTTCACCTCGAGGTTCTGGGGTGCACTTCAGGATGCTTTTGGGACCCAGCTCAGACTCAGCACAACTTATCATCCTCAGACAGATGGTCAGACTGAAAGGACCATCCAGACTCTGGAGGATATGCTGAGAGCTTGTGCCTTGGAGCAAGGTTTTAGCTGGGACAGGTACCTGCCTCTGGTGGAGTTTTCCTATAATAACAGTTTTCATGCCAGCTTGGGCATGGCACCGTATGAAGCGTTGTATGGATGGCGGTGCAGAACTCCAGTGTGTTGGACAGAGGTAGGAGAGAAGCAGCTCCTTGGACCTGAGATGGTTCAAGAGACTTCTGAGCAGATTAAGATGATTAGAGACAAGCTGAGGAAGGCTAAGAGTTGGCAGATGAGCTATTATGATCAGAAACACAGGCCCTTGTAGTTTAAGGAGGGGGACCATGTGTTTCTGCGGTTATCTCCAGTGACAGGCGTAGGACGAGCTTTGGGTATGAGGAAGCTGAGTCCTAGGTTCATTGGTCCATATCAGATCCTTGAGAGGATAGGACCAGTGGCATACAGGCTAGCTTTGCCTCCCCAGTTGTCCGGGCTACATGATGTGTTCCACGTGTCTCAGTTGAGGAAGTATGTAGCAGACCCCTCACACGTAGTAGAGCCTGACACAGTTCAGATCAGAGAGAATCTGACGAGTCCTACACGGCCTTTGAGGATTCTGGACAGGATGGAGAAGTAGATCCGCAACAAAACCATTCCCATCGTCAAAGTCCAGTGGGAAGGCAGAACACCTAAGGAAGCAACTTGGGAGCGGGAGCAGGAGCTGCTACAGACGTATCCCGAGTTGGCTAACAGGTATGTTCCTGAATTTTGCAGACAAAATTCTTAAAAAGGAGGGGTGAATGTGATAACCCTAGATCATGGCGCGGGTGGCGCCAGACCCCGCGCGATCAGCGCGGGGATTTTTAGAATAAAACTCTGAGAGGGTTGTGGCGCCAGGGATGGCGCTGGTGGCGCCAAGATCTCTGGAATGTGGCGCCAGGGGCGCCAGGTCGGTGCTGGTTACGCCAAGATCTCTGGAGGTCCACGCCAGGGGTGCCAAAATTGGCCCTAAGGGCGCCATTTTTCCAGCCGGCGCTGATAGCGCCAGGTGTGGCTCGGATGACACCACAGGTTCTAGAAGCCGGCGCTGGAGGTGCGGGAGTGGCACTGAGAGCGCCGAACACACCGACATAGTGGCGCGGATAGCGCAGGAGGTGGCGCGGGTCGCGTCGGAGGTCGGGCAGGCCGAGTATATATAGGCCAAAACGCGAAAATGAGAGGGGAATCAGCCTTTCTTCTTCCTTAGACCTCCAAACCTCCATTGATGACCTTTCCAAGCTTTTAGGGACCTTATTTGCTAGCCTAAACACTTTCATATGACCTATAACCTTGATTAAACCGATTAGAAAGCTTGAATCCTTCAATTCTGCTCTTGAAAAACCCCTTTAGTGTGAAAAGTGAGTTCTTAGAGAGAGAAACTCAGAGAACTTGAGTTTGGCACAGACCCAAGGCGTGATTAGGACACAGAAGCTCGAGGAAGCTGTCCTGAGGTCTTTAGAGTCGCCACTAAGGTAAGAAACTCAAGTTTCTCTGTTTAATTTTGATTCTGGGGGTTCCTGTGAATAGTGACCCATATGAGCTGGGGCTAGAATTAGCCCAGGGTCCTGTTGAGAGATGTGTTCAGAGCGAGGTATAGATGAAGGATTAGCTTTCAGTTTTTGTTTTAGATGACTTTGAATCTTGGCTCTGTATATGCCTGTGTGTTTATGCAGAGTCACTTATTGATGTTTCCCTGATAAGCCAGAGTCTTATTAGGTCTGTTCTGAGCCTGTGAGGCTAATGGAATGGAGCTTTGAGCGAGGCTTGAACCATTCCAGTGATATTTTGTAGCTTGAGGCTGATGAGGAATGATGCCCATGCCTTGTGTTTAAGTTGAGTCTGGGATGACTCAAATGGCTTGTATTCAGCCTTAGGGACCTTGAGTGGTCTGGGAGCAGCCTAGTGTAGGCTGAATATGATTGAACTCTAGGATAGGGGAATTCTGGTATGTTATGCTTTGTGACTGAATGCCTGATTGCTTGTATTGATATGAAATTGTATATGCCTTGATTAGGCTGTGAGACTGAGATTGTTGGTGGCGGGAGCCACAGACCTGGGAAGGAACTGCAGACTGAGACCTTACCAGGTAAGTTCAGTGTTTCTGGGGATGAATTCTGGCTTTGGTTGCACACCACACTCCTGGGGAGTGTTGGTCATGGTTCATGATGCATGCATTGGCTGTTACATTGCTTGTATTGACATGATATGCATCTGCATTGGATATATGTATGCTGTGATTGAGATATATCTATTGGCCAATAGATAAATACCGGCATCGAGGAGCTCTGCCGGGTATTCTGGGCGTTGAGGAGCTCCGCCCGTGGCATTGAGGAGCTCTGCCACATCATGACAGGTACTGACCTTGAGGAGCTCCGTCAGGGCGTTGAGGAGCTCCGCCAGGCATTGAGGAGCTCTGCCACCTGTCATTTGTTGTGATTTTGATGATGATTATGATAGATGAGGGCCAGAGAGCCAGGCCAGTGGGCCATGTTTGATATGTTTGCCTGTTTATGTGTTGTGAATTTGTTGGTCAGGGTGGGAATGATTTCCCAAAGACCCTGAGCTTACTGAGATATGTTATCTCACCCAGTGTGGGGATTTATATGTTTTCAGGTAACCTTTCTGGAAGAGAAGATCAGTCTCAGGGCAGGAGGCCCCGTAGAGACTAGGCTGCTTGACTGAGGAGCAGCAGGGAGAGCTTGTAGGCTCTATTTTGGTTTATTTCAGTTGTATAGTTCTGTATACCCCTTTTAGAGGGATGATATTCTTTTGTATCACCACGGGGTGTGTGGTGTGGACTGTTATGTATATATGTACAGAACTATGATATGATATGTTATGATATGAGACTTTCCTCCTGAGTATATTCTGGACATGTATGATTATCTGCCTATGTCTACGTGTATAGGGTATAGTATGAGAAACTGGATCAGCAGGGGCGTGATATATGATTTTGTTTGTGTGATATCTGATATGTGGTTATTCCATACATAATGAATCAAGAAAACGATCCTATATTTCCGCTGTATTTATATTTTGTTTATGATTCAAGCGCTTATCTGATATTATTAATGATAACGCACCGGAGGCCTACGGGGTGTTACACAGCTCATTATCTTGATTCTTCACAACTGTGAGACCCGACTTCTTAGGAACCACTTAGACAGGTGAAACCCAAATGCTATCTGAGATGGGATAGATGATCCCTGCAGCTAGTAGCTTCGTCACTTCCTTCTTCACCACATCAAGAATAGTGGGATTCAGCCTCCTCTGTGGTTGCCCACTGGTCTAGAATCATCCTCCAAAAGTATTCGATGCATGCAGATGGAAGGATTAATTCCAGGAAGATCAGCAAGTGTCCATCCAATGACCTTTTTGTGGCCTCTCAAAACATGCATCAACTTCTCTTCATGCTCCAGTGGTAGACTACTAGATATGATGACTGGAAGCTTCTGAGCATCATCTAAATATGCATACCTGAGGTGCTCAGGTAGTGACTTCAACTCCAAGGAAGGTGGCTGAATAGTGGAAGGGAAGGAAAGACTAGGGACTGAGGGAAGTGGGATAGTAGGCTCAGAACTTGTATCTGTACCTGGAACACAATCAGAGTGAAGTGCGGAGGAAATTTCCGCACAAATACTACACACGGCATCGGAATCATCACAGGTACAATTACAAGAACCAAGATCAAAATCAGAAAAATCAGAAGAAAGATCAGAAAAATCAGAAATATCTACACTATTTATTGCAGCATCAATGATATCAAGAAGAAAAGTAGAATGCTCATCTACAGGATGTCTTATAGCCTAAAAAATGTTAAACTGAACAATGTCATCACCAAACTCCATAGAAAGAGTTCCCGCATGCACATCAATTTTAGTCCTGGCTGTCATCAAGAATGGTCTCCCTAGGATCAATGTGGAACCATGGCTGGAAGACTCATTCTCCATATCCAAAATGTAAAAATCTGCTGGGAAGATCAAATTATTAACTCGCACCAACACATCTTCAATAAGTCCAAGTGGAAGCGCAACACTTCTGTTGGCCAGGTGAATGACAACACTAGTTGGTTTCATCTCACCAAGGTGTAGTGATCTGTAAACTGATGTGGGCATGACATTAATGGAGGCTCCAAGATCACACAAGGCATCTGCAAAAGTAATATCTCCAATGGTGCATGGGACAGTGAAAGTTCCAGGATCCTTGCACTTCTATGGCAAGGTGGATAGTGGAATGGCATCAATAGTTTTGCCCTGTATCGGTGCGGAAACATTTCTACCCATCTTCACTTGCTCATTTCCCTTAAGCTTCCTCTTGTGGGTGCACAAGTCCTTCAAGAACTTTGCATATTTTGAAATCTGTTTGATGGCATCCAAGAGGGGAATGTTGACTTCCACCCTCCTGAAAGTCTCAAGCAGATCAGAATCAAGGTCCACCACTTTCTTTGCAAAAATGGCTCTAGAAAGAAAACGTAAGGGAATCTGTTTTGGTGCAGAATCTGTTTTGGCACCATCATCAACTTTTTTACTAGCACCAGCATCAATTTTAGCACTAGCATCTGGAAGCTCCGTGCCACTCCTCAAGGTAATAACATCACATTCTTCGGATTAATAATTAGTTGTGCTGGAAGGTTACTAGAACCCTGCTGCTGCATCTCGTTGACAGTTGTAGCTAACTGTCCAATCTGAGTCTGCAGGTCCTGGATGGTGGCACTGACATTTTGTTGAAATTGGATGTTCCTGGTGGCCATTTGCTTCATCAAATCCTCTAAGGTAGGTCTAGAACTGGCCTGCACAGGTTGTGCAGGTGTAGGTGCAGGTTGCTGGAACTGTGGCTGTTGTCTAAAAGGAGGAGGTTGGTATTTGGTGCTGACAGGCTGGAAGGGTTGTTGTGGAGGTCTAAAGGGCTACTGTTGTTGTGAACCAGGACCACACCTCAAATTTGGATGATCTTTCCAACCAGGATTATAAGTGTTGGAGTAAGGATTATACTGCTGTTGAGGTCTAAATGACTGGCCAGGTTGCATGGCAGAAACTTCAGCAGGTTGTTCTGTCTCTTAGAGTGGGGCATGCATCTGTGGGATGATCAGGCACAAAACAGATATCACAAAGCCTTGGTTGATTGGCTGCCATCACATTCTGTTGTTGCCCAGTAGCAAGCTACCTCACAAGGGATGTAAACTCTATCAATTTGTTCCCCAATCTCTGATTATCAGCAACCATAGAGACAAAAGCTTCATTTGCGGCCATCACCTTGGATGTTGCAACTCTAGTACCAAATTGTTGATAGTTGGCTGCCATGTTAGAAATCAACTGCCTTGCAGCAAGAGGGTTCTTGTCCATCAGAGCGTCTCCACTAGCTGCATCTATCATACTCCTGTCCATCAACATCAAGCCTTCATAAAAATATTGGATCAGTAATTGCTCACTGATTTGATGGTGAGGACAGGTAGCACACAACTTGTTAAATCTCTCCCAATACTCATATCAAGACTCTCCAGGAAACTGCCTTATGCCACAAATTTCCTTCTGGATGGATGTTGTTCTAGAGGTAGGGAAGAATTTCTCTAAGAATCTTCTCTTCATGTCTGTCCAAGTGGTGATAGGATCTGGTTGAAGGTACAACCAGTCCTTAGCAATACCATCCAGAGAGAAGGAAAATGCCTTCATCTTGACATAATCCTCATGAACGTCATGTGGTCGCATGGTGGAACACACCACATGAAACTCCTTAAGGTGTTTATGTGGATCTTCACCAGCAAGTCCATGAAACTTAGGAAGCAAATGAATCATTCCATATTTCAGCTCATAACTGACCTAAGTCTCAGGATATTGAATACACCAAGGTTGATAAACAACATCAGGTGTAGAAGTAGATTCAGAATCAAAGTTAGAAGACATTATGCTAATGTCTAAAACTACACTATCAAAGTCATCTAACCTAATGTTATGTCTGTTTAATCTGTGAAATGTCTTATCTATCTCAGGATCAAATGAATGTAATTCACTTGATGTGGACCTAGTCATACACAGTTCATCTCAAAAGGAACAATAAACATAGATAACACAGAAATATCAAACAGCTATTCTACCAGGACACTACTTACTATATATGCTGAAATGAAATATAAATTGGAAAACTACCCTAAAAATTTTAGAAAAAAATATAAAAAAGAATAACAGTGAATGTCTAAAAATCATGATTGATTTTTGTGATTTTTTTTGGTCATTTTTAAAAATCATGAAATTAGAAAATCGCCTCAAAAATGGCCTAAATGATGGAATTTGGCTATTTGGACCCCTGGTGAACATGTTACTTCATAACAAGTTCAACTTGATGTATGAATTTTCTGCATCTTCTGGTAAAATTTCAACATATTCTGAGATAGTTTGCTGTGAATTTACGAGAATGCCCCTACAACAATTGTAAAAACTGGTCCAAAACTCCTACTTAGGGTTCAAATTTGGCAATTTGAACCCACACCCAACCCCTAAAGGGTTTCTTTTTGTTTAAAATGGGGGGGGGGGGGGGGTAAACCTTGGGAAACAAATCGCAACTCAAACTGCACAAGTTTTTTTTTTGGCGCCAAGGCTATTAGCGTGATACTGGCGCTATCAGCGTGGGATTCCACGCTATTGGCGCCAGGACTTCAACATCAGGTCCTGGATTCGAGCTGGTGGCGCGATTAGCGTGGATATCCGCGTGATTAGGGCCAGGACAACAACAAAGGTCCCTGATTTCGAATATATGGTGCGATTAGCGTGAATTGCCACGCTATTAGCGCCAGCTGGACGTTTTGCTCTATTTTTCTGGGTTTTCCTTTGTTTTTATGGGCAAATACAAAGCTAATGGCGCAACCATAAGCACATAATCATGTAACAAGCATAGTTGTGCAACAAAACGTAAAAATGCAAGAATTAAAACTACTTCTATGAACTAATTGCAATGACTTAAAGTTAGCACATAATGAACCGTGTCCCCGGCAACGACGCCAGTTTTGATATTACGTTGTTGAGACACATAAAAACAATTTAACTAAGTTAATTCTGTAGCACAAGGTTAACCTAGGTCGACTCAGAGACACGATCAATATGGTTCTAGCTTCAAATCATTGGTAATAATACGGGGAAATTTTGTCAAACAGTTGGTATGCACAAAGTAAAACATGTAGGAACACAAACTAAAATTAAAGAACAATGCAGAAATTATCAAGATTATCAAGGAGTAAAGTAAAACAGATTAGAAAGCATCAATCTAATTCACCAACCCAAGCTATTCGAATCATCATCATTCTCATAAGTTGATTCTATCATGAACATTAATTTAATTTCAATAAAAGCAGTTCAATCGATTCTACTCCTAAATTAATTGAAACCATAACCCTAACTAAACTATCATTCAATCAATCTTATGATTATCATTTGAAATTAGGAAATGAATCCATAATCCTAACTCACTTTCAATCCTAAATGCATTTATAATCATGAAAACATAATAAAAATTGAAGAAAAAGGTGAATATTCAACTAGAATTCGAAATACCGAATCGAAACTCCAATTCTTCTCTTGCTTGAGTTAGATCCTTGGATTGATTAATGATTTAGCCTTCCATGATGATCACCAAGGAAAGCCTCATGAAGTAAGTACAGAAAAATGGAAGAATAGCAAAATGGAAATGAAGAAGATGAAGAACAATGAAGAACAAATGAGAAAAAATGAAGAACAAACTTTTGATTCTTAAAACTAAAGAAAAGAAATATAAAACTTGTTTATTGAATTGTGAAGTGCTGTCCAAGTTTCACTAAAGTCACTAATATATATAGTAACTATGTCCTGAAAATAGAATGAGCCATAAACAAACCCAACAATCTAATTATTTACTATTTACACCAACAAAATTAAAACTCGCAGCCCAAATTACAAGTGCAGAGGTTCCAATTTCGAAGCTTAAAATGACCCTCCAAACGACATAATTGGCCTCGGGCTATTTCTAGCAAACTTGTACTTTTTGTTATCTTTCCAGGGACTCCTATAAGGCTCCATTTGGAGTTCTGTAGCACTCTATAGATCATGTACAAGTCAGATATGTCAAGTGAACAAAAAAAATTCGAAAATACACAACAATTAGCAATAAGCCCACTTACTTGCCTAAGACAAAAACTGAATTAGAATAGAAAAATAAAAGTCCAAAAGAGGTCAACTAGGCTAAGAATGATAGACAAAAATTTAACTAAAAGCACTCTATCAAGCAACAAGCAGTGAGAGGTTATATGATGCTGCTCATGGTAAGATTTGTTTTGTTTGTACATAATTGTTTGTTTCTTAATATTATATGACGCTAAAAATATATTTCATGTTTTACAGAATAGGTGTTTGAGCATCTATCAACCATTCCTTGTAGTGAGAAGGTGCTAGATTAAGACCACAAGCACCCACTTGCGGCTTGGTGGTTTCCATTGAGGAGTACCGACAAGGTTGTTGCGACCAAGAAGTTGTTGGATCGGTTGCAGATGACTGATGTTTTCTAGTCCCCATATGCATCATGTAGAGACATCAAACCTTTTAAGGACTTTGGCTACATCAAAGTTGGGACAAACACATGGTCATATCTATTAGAGAGGGTTTTGAGATAGTTCAGTACGTGTAGAGGATTTGCTTGGAGCCACTCGACCATCCTCTTGCATATGAGAAGTGTTCTAGGCCATGGAACAAGTGGAAGCAACATGTGGTGCTGTTAGGTGAGGTTGTTCTACATGGGGATTTATAGGCATGCACTACAGACTATCTGCCTTGGTCTTATGAGCATTCACATCCATACTTGATTTCGCCATAAGAGGGAGAGGCACCATGTCATCTTGTACGTATTCCGCCACAACCATAACCTCAGCCTCAACATTAACCATAGCCTGGTAGTGATCAAATACCAGATTATGTACCAGGTCATGTTACTCCTGTCAATTAGTGTAAACAATATTGTCATCATTTTGTTTTAATATTTACTAAAAAAATAATTACTAATTTTGTTGTTAAATATTTATGTAGGATCTTCCAGATAATGTCAGCGTCCACATAGAGATTGTTGAACATGAGAGTTGTACTTGATGACACAGATAGTCATCAGGTCATACAACAACTTCTACTAATGGCATAGGAGGGTCTTGTTGCTAGATGTAGCTCAGTCGAGGAGCGATCACCGCCGAGGAAGAAATCCCGCAAAGGTAGCAGAGGAGGTGGCCATAGCTGAATGTCTTTTGTACAATTTTTGTTTTATGTTTAAACAACACATGACCAGTAGTGTAATCAATTAAAAACAAACAATCAATTAAAGAACAAAAATTTGATTAAATTCAGAAAACAAACAAACAAACAAACAACAAACATAAATTCAATCAATTAAAAACACGGGGCTACATAGACTTATCATCTTCATTAAAGCTTGTTGTCGCCATTGATCCATTCATCATACCAATGATCTCTTCGACAGATCTTGATTTTCTTGGTTTACACAGGAGGCAAAGATTTTTTTTGGAGATCGGTCAACCATTGCATACAACTTGACCAAACCTTTAGAATTAAATTGTGAAAAGATGAAAACATCTTCCCCACTTCATTGTTGTCTTTGAGCTCCATACAGTCGTACTTAACACAACAATCACCTACATATCTAGGTTTATAATAGAAAACCTCAAACAAGCTTCTTCCACCTCCGATGACTTTCGTAAATGCTTTCCTCAGAGCAACAAGCGACATTTCCTCACTATTTTTAATGAATTTAGGACCATTAGGACATTTAAACAATACCCCTTCATAAGTTGATACCACATAACCATTATATTACACAATAGCAACAACTCCCTCTATCTTCAACCCAATATGGTGAAATATCAAAACAATGCAATGAACTGCCTCAGACCACTTGTATTTATTAGCATCTTGTACTGTTCTCTTGTGAGTAAATTATCAGCAATAACCAAGATTGCACGACAAAATATACGGTTTAGATTGCATCGAGCTCTACGAGGGCATTGTTGGCTAGTCAGACTATCATAAATATGATTGTTAAATCACAATATAAAACATTAAATTTTACTTTTTAAAAATCAAAACACTTATTAAAAAAAACACAACGAAATCATGATTCCTTTGTGTTAATCAACACAACGAAATCATGATTTCGTTTTCCAGTCGAGGTGAAAATAAAATAACAAAACAAAATCATACTTCGATTACACATTTGTGGATGGAATCAAATAACACAACAAAATCATGATTCTATTGTATTATTTAGGGATAAAAAATGCATTACTTTATACAATTGGAAGGTGACAAAGAAACAACAATAAAAATATGATACTATTGTACAAGTGTATAACATAATAATGTTTTCATTGTTAATTTTTTTTCACCCGCATTGCATAACAAAATTACAATTCTGCCATACAATTTTTCAAGAGACAATTTCCGAATATGCCTAAAAGATACCCACTTGATTAATGCTATTAGCAAAAGTGATAGTACCAATAGCAATATCCATCCATCAATCAATTCATTCATTTTGGATTGGATGAATTTTTTTTACAACCTAAACCGGATATTTTTCATACAACCTAAACCAAACATAGAAACGAGCTTATTCAATTCAAAATAATTGGATTTTATGCTATCTAAATATGCAAAATATTGTTTCAAGAAAAGAAAAAGAACCACATGATTTTGCCAAAAAATTGTGTATAGACCTCGTATTTGTCAAACTTAAATATTCAAAAGTTACAATCTGGAATATTTCTCAACATTATACCCTCAAATTTTACTATACATCATAGAAGCTCAATATCAAAAGTACGATGTTTCGTTAAAACTAGTAAAAACCATAAAAAGCTGAATTTCTTTAAAATTGTTGTAATATTTTTCTGTTATGACATTTCTATTTCTAATGTAGAGACAAATTACTGCTTGGAGCAAAAATTGAGAAACAACATACTGCAATCGAACTTGAATAAGCTAAATAATAGCTGAATGCAAGTTCAATATATATGTGATAGATACTGGACTAGAAATATAGATGAAAGAGAGAATCTTTATTGAAAAAGATAGCACTTACAATAGCTACAATGTCAGCAGAGAAGAGAACACAGAACTTTATTGATTTCTGGAGAATACTCCAACTGATACAAAGTGAATTCATGGTTCACCATCCTCCTATTCCTTTCCTGAATTGTTCCCCTCCAATCAGCTACTAACCCCTTATTTATATAAACTTCCTCTAACAACAACTAACTAACTAACAACACTAACTGCTGCACTAGTTGTTACTTACTAATTACACCTTCCTATTGTACACTTTTCCCCACCTCTATTCCTATCAATACCCTCCCCTTCAAGATAGACCTTATCCCCAAGGTCTAGATGAGGAAAAACAGCCTGTATTTTTCAGCAAGGGTCTCCTTCATCTTCTTCTTCCATAATCAACAATTTGAACCGTTTGTTTTTATATACATGAGTAGGATGATATTTCATAGCACATGTAAAACATTCTCCCTTTCTCATTTTCTCATTCACTTCTGCGGGTGACAAACTATGGAAGGTTTTTCTACCTTGCCATCCATTATCCTCTGCACTAACAGTTTGGACAGATTCAGTGACCGTAAAACTATTTTAGTTGGCTGCCATTCTTTTCCAAATTTCTGGTTTGGAAAACTGAGTTTCTGACCTTGATAGTCCTTGCTAAAGCTGTAACATCCCCAAAATTTTAAAAATGTGGTGATGATAATTGGATAGAAGTATGTTTAGAGAAAAATAACTATCCCACTCTTTCCATATAGTAGAAATTACTAGAAAACCCTTAAGATGAAAATTTCAAAAATGCCCTTGGACATTTTTGAAAATCACCAAAATACCCCTAGGTTAAATGGCATAATTACCAAAATGCCCCTAGGCCAAAAATGCTCAAATAACTTTAGAAATTTTGTAGAAACTTGATGAAATTATAGAATACACTTAGCCGACTAAGTATCAACAAATTTTGTGACACAAAACTGTATAATAAAATTTCTACAAATTTTATAAGATGACAACTTTGAGGTTTTATTCAAGAAAACTCAAGCATTAGAAAAATATGGAAAAATGATACATGAAATCTATAGAATTTTCTCTTAATTATAGGATGGATATAACTATTTAATAAAATGATTTAGTAATTTTGATGGTTAGAAGAAGTATAGACCAATCAAAATCAAGATCAAGATGTAGTCTAGAATGAAAGGTTTATGTATTGTCCTGTATAAGACTGCTTGGGATTAATTTAAACTATCATTGAGATAAATTCTTAGGAACATCTAGAGATCTATTATTCCCAATTATCCTTAGATAAAATAATTCAAATTAAATTGGATTTCTTTTTAAAAGAAAATGCCATATTGAAACTAGATTTTTATTCATCATAAAAAATGACCACATGTGGCATGAAAGGAAGAAAAATTGGTATTCCTTCCCTTTAGATTGGTCATTCACGTGAGAAAACATGGAGAAGAGTCAAGAAAATTCATGATAAGCCACTTGGAAAGCAAGCCACATGATAGAAACAAGTGGCATGACACTTGTATGGCATGGATGCAAGGTAACATAAAAATCAAGCCAAGATTTCTCTACACTTTTCCATCTTGCATGTGGGTAGTTTTAGACATTATTTCAACAATCCCAACGGTCAAAAGTTACATATGTGAGATAGTAGTGTACCTTTAAAATTTTAAAGAGATCCAACGGTTAACGAATCCAGAAATATAATTTTACTAAAATAGGTTTGGGATAAACTCAAGAATGAGCTACTCCACGAAAATACAAGAGGAATGGAGAAACTTCATGATTTTGGACACTTGGAAGCAAAGGAGAAGAAGCTCTAAGATCATGCCAAATGGTAGGACACTTGGAAGGAAGAAAGGAAGGAAGCCTTAAGATTTTAACAAGTGTAGGGACACTTGTAAAGGAATAATGATGGCTTATGAGATTTTTTTCTAAGTAATCATTTCTTCAACACTATATAAAGGGAGGAGGAGGAACCTAAGTGCAAACCAATTCTAAAACCACTCCTTTCTCCAAACCTCACGTGAACTCTCTCCCTCACACCACTTTCATTTCATTTCATCTTTCCCTTCAAAGCTTAAATCAAGTAAACCCCATCACCTTGAAGAAATCACGTGTAGAGGCAAACAACCTTAGGAAGGATTTAACAAGCTTAGAAGGATATCAAGACTCAAACTCATTTGAGGTAGGTGAAG
>PYAF01000021.1:43224-55112 GCA_007407185.1 Glycine tomentella
ATCTCAAAAAAATTCCTAAAATGATATCTATCATTTTTCTCTAATTTTCTAATGATGAGAATAACCTAGATTGAATTTTATTTCAAAAGGTATGTTAAATTCTAAAAATCTTAACTTAGATAATCAATGGCACTTTTCTAATCATTCTAAAGAATTTCTTTTATTCCATACTCAATAAGCAAAATACTGGGGTGTTACATACACAAGCCTTCTAAGCAATTCCTAAGTGATTTTCTCAGTGTTTTTACTTCTTGCTTCATTCAAAACATCAATGGGTCTTTGAATGATTCTTGAACAAGATTCTTTTCAAGATTAAGGAAAAACATGTTCTGATTTAGTTTGTTTCTCAACTTGATTTGGCAATTCATGTGTATAACATTCATTGGATCATCAGGTTGTCTCTCTCCTTAATCTTTGTGTGTAAATTTGTTTTTAAATTTTTGTTGTATTTGGCTATTGTAAAGTGGGTTCTTCTTGCTTGATTTTAGAGAAGGGTTCTCTAACGCAAGAACTGAGTAGTGTTCTCTGGTTCTTGCTTCTTAGTTTCTAATAGGGTTTTAGATTTCTATTTTTATCTAGTGTTGATAAAGGGGAGGTTTTTGTAAAATCTTGTAAGAATAGAAATTTATAATAATGGAACTCTAATCTATTGTTGATTAGAAGAAACTGGATGTAGTTTCAGTTGTGAAGTGAACCAGTATAAATTGCTTGTGTTTTTATTCTATCTCTCTATCACTCATCTTGTTCGTTGGTCATTGATTCTTTGATTCATATCCATTGTTCAACAAGTTCTATTTTGATCTATTGATTCTTGGGCTAAGACATTTGATTGAGTAAAAATATTTTTTGGTTTTGAAAGTGATAAAGATCCTGAACTCTGATTTGATTTAGTTTTTAAAATACCAAGGTTTTAACCAATTCACCCCCCCCCTTCTTGGTTATTGTGGGTATTCCTATTATTTTCATAAAGGAGAGTAGTTAAAATCCTCCCACTCATAATTACTAGCTGACATTCTATACTATTGTAGGAAATTATCTTTCCATCTGCCAAAGGAGATGATACAGACTTAGAGATTATAGCATCACAATGTTCATCACTGGTATGATAAATTATCTGTTAATGCATGGATTTATATTTGTCATTGAATATATTAACATGTAAACTATGGGATGTACCTTGAATGCATGGTAAAACTCTAGCAAATGACTAGTCCTCTTCCTTTGCATCCTTAGAAAGGAATGATTTGCCCTATTTCTTTATTGGATTGAGAATAAATTTCAAGTAAGATTTACATGAATTACTTGAGTGCTTTTCACTCAGCATGCTGATATTTATATATGTTGCACAACTGCCTTCATTGTGGTCACCCTTAGCCCACCTTAGTTGTGGCCTCTTTGGGGGTTGACTTGATTGCAACCTCAAGAGTGGTGGTTTAGTTCCACATAGACTAGAGATATGGCTTAAATATAGCTTATAAAACTTGACAGTTCTCACCTTACAAGCCAGTTTTGTTGGATCGAGTTAGTCCCTAAGTCCAAATTCTGAGAGAAATAAAATAAAGCTGGATTTAAGTCTAAATATATTCAGATATATCATACATACTAAATTATTAAAGCTGTTGAACTTTCAAACTTGTGGGGTTACGTTAAAGCCTTAGTAAAATATAAGCATTACAGGGGCAATTTGTTTGTCATTACGGACGGGAAAGCTTTCTTATGAGATAGGCACTATTAACATGTTTTAGTAGTTACTCACAAATATAAAAAATAAAGCATAATTATGGTATTCTCCATTTATCCCAAAAAAAAATTCGAGTTAAAATGCATGGTCTAGGGCTATGTTTCACACCTTGTGCATAATGTACTTAATTTGCTACTGTATAACTTTTTATTGTTCTGTTTTAGGGTCGAGTTCGTGTACTGGCATTAGTGGTGAAGCTTTTTTCAATATCTAGGTCAGCAACATCCACCATTTATAGTTCTACTTAAATTGTTGGAAGCAGAAATCAGAAATGTAGATGATACCCTTGTAACTTTAAGTGTTTTGGAGCTTCTATATGAGGTTACTATTCTCTCCTCGCATTTTGATTCTTCATTCTAAATAGGTATAATCATCCTCCTATTTGTGCATACTCACTATAAACTTTATATATCCACAGAACAAAAAATACTAGGAACACACTTTCTAATACACTTTTTTGAACACACTCCTTCCTATTGGTTAAATTTATGGGAGATCATAAAATTTTGTAGGCCCCACCTCTTATTTAATGAATCTCATGATTTTGAAGATTTCAATACATTTTAACGAATCAGATAGATTGTGTAAGAGAATGTCTTATATAAAGAGAGAAGAAGAGAGAAAACAAGGGAGAACTAAGATGTTATTTCAGAGTGAAAAAAGTTAGTTAGAGTTAGTTACAAAGGAGATATTTATAGACCTCTAAACTAACTATAATAGAAACTAAATAAATGAAATTAACAGCTGTACAAAGAAGGGTTCAGTTAGCAAAAGCTAACAGCCCTTGCAATAACAACTTTACACAAAGAGGTGCAGTTAGCAAAAGCTAACAACCCTTACAATCCTATTATAAAACTGTTTGCACAGTTATATAATTACATACTCTAATATCCCCCCTCAAACTCAAGGGGGAGAGTTTTCAAAGGAAACACTCTTCACTTTGAGTTTGCCCCTGAGAACTTCAAATCTGGCAAAAGAAAGAGGTTTTGTGAGTACATCAGCCCACTAATCCAGAGCTGGGATATGCACAACCGAAAGTTGCTTGGCCAAAATCTTTTCTCTAACAAAGAAGACATCAATCTCCATATGTTTGGTACGACTATGGACCACAAGATTGTGAGCAATGGAAACAACACTCTGATTGTCACAGAACAGAACAGAAGTAGTGAATGAAACTTGCAATTCTGTTAGAAGAGCATGAATCTAGGTTAATTCAGTAGAAGTTTGAGCTAAATTTTGATACTCAGCTTCAGTACTTGACTTAGTTGTGACCTTTTGCTTGCGAGACCAACAAGAGATTAAGTTTGGGCCTATGATTAAAATAGCGGCGCTTTAGTGTGCTATCGCGCATCATTCGCGGGTTGTGGCATCCAGCCGCTACTTCTGCGCCGCAACATGATGGTTTCCGGTAGCGGTCGGTAGCGGTCGGTGGTGGCGGTGTGATTGGCAGCTCTTACGGCGCTATCGCGCCACTCCATGGAAGAGAAGACAAGTTACAGAGCTCCTCCCCTGTCTCCGCCAACGACATTTTCTACAACGGCCAAATCAGGACCTATCTACCCGCTCTTCCACCAAAACGCAGTTGTTCACGCTTCCTTTACCATCGAAACGGCACCGCATGAGGCTCATCATTGTCGTTTACCTCTCAGGACGTTGATGTCCGAGGAGGAGGAGGAGCGAGAGATGGTGAAGGTCGATAGCAGCAACGAGCTTTACGGCGTGGCTGAGGGAACCTACTGCGTGTGGACCCCGCCGTGCAGGAAGGCAAGCAAGTGCTAGAAGATTCGAGATCTTCTGCTGCCTCTGAGAAATAAAATTTATATTGCGAACTTTTTTAGAAATAAAAACATTGACACCTTAAGGGCCTGGCCTTTAGAGCGGCCCTTCTTGTAGAAACTAGAAAGCTGGGAAATGCGGAAGCAATAGTTCCGAGTTTGGCAAGAGGCCCTTCTCATCTAATATATATTTTTACTTATTTTAATTATATATTTAATATTTTCTATATAAATTTTTATTCATATTTATCTTTATTATTTAAGTATTAGTATGTTCGTTAATGTGATTTAGATAAAAATAAACTTAATTCATGTAAAAAAATTTGCTTCTTATTTTAAATGGAATAATGAAATACAAATTTTACAGTTAATAAATGAATTAGTATGAGGTGTTCGATCTTTTTTCCAATTGGATTTCAAAATACTTTTATGTGTAGTATTATACTTTTCATTCCTCATTTCCTCCTATTTTGGGTGATTTCTTATCTTAGAGCATTTATATATGTGATATAATTTATTATAAGTATTTTTATGGACTTCACAGTAGTGGCTTTACCGCTACCCACTATAACGTTATAGCTTTTTCGGGGTTGGCCGCTACCCGCTATTTAAAACTATGGTTTGGGCCAAGAAAGATAGCAGCCCGAGGGGAACGCCTGTCATCCACATTAGATGCCCAGTCTGCATCACAGAATGCACGAAGGACCAAGGGTTGTGTATTAAAAGCAGCTTGAAACAATAACCCATGAAATAAAGTACCCTTAAGGTACCTTAAAATTCTTTTAACCACTGCCCAATCAGAGTCTAGAGGTGCAGCCATAAACTGACAGACTTTGCTGTCAGCAAAGCTGATTTTAGGTCTAGTGAGAGTAGCATACTACAAGGCACCAACCACTGATCTGAACAGAGTTGGATCATGAAAGACATCAGCACCATGTCTAGATAATTTTCAATTAGAGACCATTGTGGAAGAGATAGATTGTGTTCAGCCATGTGAGTTTTGTGCAGTAAATCACGAATATACTTGCTTTGAGTCCTGAGTATGGAATTATTGGGTAGATACTTGATCTGTAACCCCAAGAAATAATCCAAATGACCAAGTTGTTTAAGAGAAAAGGAACTATGCAGTTTAGGTGTGAGCTGCTAAATAAGAGAAGTAGAACTCCCGGTAATGATGATATCATCCACATAGACTAAAAGATAAACAATATGTACCTGTTGATGGTAGATAAAAAGAGAAGAATAACATTTGCTTCCACAAAACCAAGCTGAAGTAGAGTAGACTTTAGTCTATCGAACCACTGCCTTGGGGCTTGTTTCAAGCCATAGAGAGCTTTGTTAAGCTTGTAGACCAAGGACTTGTTTCCAACTTCAAAACCAGGAGGCTGTGTCATAAATACATATTCTTCAAGAAGCCCTTTAAGGAAAGCATTATTCACATCAAGCTGAAATAACTTCCACCCATGTGATAGGGCAAGATTGAGAACAGTTCTAATGGTAATAGGTTTGATTACAGGAGAAAAAGTTTCATGAAAATCAAAACCAGGGACTTGATGAAATTCTTTTGCTACCAACCTTACCTTGAACTTGTTGATAGAACCATCAACATTTTCCTTTACTCTGAAAACCCACTTACACCCAATAGCCTATCTATTAGAAGGTAAAGAGACTAAATCCCAAGTTTTGTTTTTCAGCAAGGCATCATACTCTTGTTGCATGGCAGCAAGCCAATTTGCATTTTCCAAGGCCTGTTTCAAGATTTTGGTTCAGAATGAACAAGACACAAAGAAGGATGTAGTCTAGGATTGTGAATTCCAGACTTGGACCTTGTTAGCATAGGATGAGTGTTGGCAGGAATAGAATTAGGTGCTGGAACAGACCCAGAAGAAGATTTAGTAACAATAGTGGCTTCTGAAGATTGAGGAAGAGCAGGGATAGACTTAGAAGTAGTGGAGGGATGAGACATAGGGACATAAACAGTAGAAGAGTGAACAGGAAGAGGAAAAAAATCAGGAGGAACAAGATGGGCATAAGAGGAATGAGTTGGAGATAACTGAGATTTGAGAATGTAAAGATGTAGGCATCACAGATGGTGGAGACTGATTAGGATTAAGACTAAAATAAGACTAAGGATTTTTGACAGAATTGGAAGAGGAAGGAAATAACTCAGAATAAGGAAACCTCAACTCATTAACAGAACATCTTTGGAGATATAAATTCTGCCAGTTGAAGACAGACATTTGAAGCCTTTGTGAGAGGTAGAATACCACAAAAATAGACACTCTTGAGATTGAAAATTAAGTTTGTGTGCATGGTAAGGTTTCAGTAATGGAAAACAGGCATAACCAAAGTTTTTAAGGAATTTGAAATCAGGGTCCTTATTGAAAAAGTAGTAAAAGGAATAGTAAAGTTAAAGGAAGCAGTAGGGAGTCTATTAATTAAATAAACAGCAGTAGTAAAGGCATATTCCCAAAACTGTAAGGGTAAAGATGCATGATGCAACAATGTGAGTCCCAAATCAATAATATGTTTGTGTTTTCTTTCAACCACACCATTTTGATGATGAGTGTGGGGACAAATTAATCTGTGAGAGATGTTATAGAAGGCTAGAAGAGTAGAAAAAGGTTTGTATTCACCACCCCAATCAGATTGAACACTTTTGATTTTAGTATTAAGTTGCAGTTCAACTAAAGATTTAAAAGCCTGAAAACAGGGATAGTTTCGGCTTTAGATTTTATAGGAAATATTCCAAGTGTACATGGAGAAGGCATCAATAAAGGATACATATTATTAAAACCCAGCATAGGAAGTTAAATGAGAGGGTCCCCAAAAATCTGTGAAAATAAGTACCAAAGGAGAATAAATAGAAGTGGAACTATGCGATGGTAATCTGTGAAATTTTCCCATACAACAAGAGGAACAAAAGTTTGAGAAATCTGGAAAATATTACAACTATTTAAGACTAGCTTCAGCACAACCATTAGGATGACCTAACCTAGCATGCCAAAGACTGGCAGTGCTAGGAGAAGCAACAAAACTGGAAGCAATAGTAGAATCTTTATTTACAACAGCAGCTATACTATACAAGCTATGATCAGAAGGTGAAGTGTCTTGAAGCCTGAGATTTTGAAAGGATTAGAGGCCATCAACACCAACAACTACCTGAAGAAGAACTTTATTGGTCTCCTGAGATGTCACAAGACAAGTGAGAATGAAATTCAAAGAAAACAGAATTATCTTTAGCAAACTGACTCAGACTTAACAGATTTTTGGATATTGAAGGAACATGTAATAACTTGTGAAGTTTAAAAGTAATGTGAGTGTCATTAGGAGACACAAAAGAAGAGGAACCAACACAATAGATATTGAAACCTTCACCATTCCCTATGAAGATTTGTTTAGGCCCATCAAAATGGGTGAATTGCTTAATGTTTTAGGATTCTCCAATCACATAGAAACTAGCACCAGAGTCTGGAATCCAGGTGGAGCTAGTGTGACCATTTCCAGAAGTATTAGTAAGCATAGAACTGGGCTGATTAAAAGGCTGAGCAACAGGCTTGGAATTGGGATTGTTCCAAGTGTTGGATGTTCTAGCAGAACCCGAGGAGTAAGGAATAGGTTGAAAAGTAGCAGGTCAAAGAAAGTAAGAGATTCATGAGGTTGAAAGTTCATGTCTGGGCGAAAATGACACACATTAGCAGTGCAGCCATACTTTAGACAGATTTGACACTAGAAGTTGGCAAACCTGCCACCACCACAACCTCTGTCAGGTCCACCACTACTGCGACCAGCTCCACGATCAGAAAAACCACTCTGACCACCACCATTTCGGCCATAAGATCCCCTTGAACCAGTAGAATCACCAGGTTTATAGCAATTAGAGTGTGAGTAGCCTTGAGTGTAATTCAAGGACGGAAAACTCAGCACCTGGGCGTCTTTATTGTAGCGATTGAGACCAGTTTTATGGCCATAGAGCAAGGCCTCAATTTCAGCAATTGATGGAGTTCGTTTCTTGCCTTCAATTAAAGAGATAACCGGTGCATAGTCTAACAAAAGACCTTCAAGAAGAGCATCAACATATTCCTCATGCCTAACTGCAACTCCAACACCAGCAAGCTCATCAACATAACCTTTGATTTTACACAAATAATCATCAACAGTTTTACCTTCAAGTGAGACTGCATGCATCGCAGTGCGCAACTAACGAGCACGAGATTTCTTGTGAAGACTTAAATGCTCGTGAATTTTCTCCCAAACCTGGTAGGAGTGATTGGAACCAAGACTTGTGACAGAACGGACTTGGAGAGAGTTGACTGAAGCTAAACGAGGAGCGTTTAGTCTTGAACTTCCCAAGCTTCATACTCAGGATTGACTCTGTCAGCAACTCAATCATCTTCCATGAGATAGTAAGGCGGAACAACAGGAGTTACAACAAATCGCTGTAGCTTGTGCGATTTGAGTACTGGTTCAACATGTTGATGCCAATGAAGGTAGTTCGAATCATCCAATTTCTCAGCAATTGAGTTCGGAAATGATTGTGAGACATAATTCAAAGGAGCGGAAGCCATGGATGAATAGATCAAGAATTTGTAGAAACGTGATGGCTGTAAGAGAACAAACCAATGCACGAACAGATTGAACGCATGAAATCAAATGCGAACCAAATACGAACCAAAAGCAAAGTCGAACGCAAACCAAATGATTGAACGAGGAATCGAATGCAACACCAAACGAGGAAGGCAAAATCGTATGCAAACACGAACAGATTGAACGAACTTGAACAGATTGAATGGAAGCTTGAACACACCAATGCACGATTAGTGCCAAAAATAGGCTCTAGATACCATCTTAGATAAAGTGAGAAAAAGAGAGAAAACATGGGAGAGCTGGGATGTTATTTCAGAGTGAAAAGTTAGTTAGAGTTAGTTACAAAGGAGATATTTATAGAACTATAAACTAACTATGACAAAAACTAACTAACTGAAATTAACAGATGTACAAAGAGGGGTTCAGTTACCAAAAGCTAACAGCCCTTTCAATAACAACTTTACACAGGTAGGTGCTGTTAGCAGAAGCTAACAGCCTTTTCAATCCTATTACAAAACTGTTTGCACAGTTATATAATTACATACTCTTAATAGTGTATGGCTAGCACTCCTCCCATGGACAAACACTTTGGGTTTTTTAAGTACCAGTAACAAAAATATGTTTGTTTTACAAGGGACTAAGCCTAGCAATCACACCATTGTTCATTTCTGTTAAAAGAGATTTTCCTGGTTAAACTATCTTTATTCATTTTGGGAGAGAAAAGAATGTGTTTGATGAATTTATAGAAAATTGGGGATCTATGAACACTTATCCTCTATTACCCTTTAGCAGTTGGAGACTTGACTGTTTGTTCCAAAACATTTTCACTGATGGATATTTTAAGATAATGCCCTCCCACAACACAAACTGAATTTTACGACGATTCCATGCAAGCATGATTCATTGGATAAACCAAACAAGAATAATCCCATCACACATGTAACAGATACCAAATTTAGGAACTCTACATTAGCAATTATATCAGTTTTGCTCTTCTCCAGTTCACGTTACATTCACATATAATTGTCACTTTGTCTAAAATGGATGCAGTTAGCAGAAATTGAACATGGTACATAATTTTTGTCAAAGACTAGCATCTTTCAATTGCTTTCGTCAATGATCAGGTAATCATTTATTATTATTAGATTATAGTAAAACATTGTTATAATTTTCTTCTCAAGAATATCTATTTGTCAAATGGGTGTTGTGAAAATTGTTTTCCTGATATAAGGACATCCCTTTTCTTGAGGCTAGCAATGACTCTATGGAATCAATTTTAAGATCAACAGCAATGATGATAAGTGGAAGGCTACTGTCCAAGGATATCATATACTCCTTCATGGATGAACCTTGTAAGTGTTCCACTTCTATCCATTTCTCTCTGTTAATATTTGTTGGAAGATATTGGAATTTGATTTCATCATCTTCAGACTAACAATTCAGACACTCTAATCCGTTTGTCTCTGCAATCTAATTGCAACAAGGTTTTGTTTCAAATGGAATAGGTCTCTTGCTGGTTTGTGCTGATTTCATTTGCGAATTTACCACGTACTTCACGTGATATGTTTCATAATTTAATACTTATTATCAAAGAACTAGAAACTACTGACATGATGCAACCTGATTAAGTCCTTGTTGCAAAATGTTACCTTGTTGGGGTTTGTTCCTCTTCATTTTTAAAGTGTCCATTGACTTTCCGCATAATTTAATAATTGTTATGAAACAGATGGAAAATGTCAACTCATGCATATTTGTTGTGCTATTAAATTGATAAATTCAGGTGTTAAAGCTGTTATTTCATCTATTGATGGTAGATTTCAGTCAAGCTAAGAAGAATAGAAAAGTATTTAACTAAAAATGCTCAATCAAGCAACCTGCTGGAGGAATATCGAAATACCCATATTCTTGGGTGACGATCCCTTGGGTTAGATTTCAAAAATTGAAAGGTATTTCCGCCTACAATCTTTAAGGGAGGAAGACAAGCTAGACCCAACAATGGTAGCAATGGAAGGGGAAGCATTGGCTTGGTTTCAATGGTGGGAGTCTTGAATTCAAACCATTCGTGGGAAGGGTTCAAGACTTCCCTAGTCCAAAAATTTTAGGGGTCAAATGTGGGCAGTCCGTTCCAAGCATTATTAGCATTGAATCAAGAAGATACGGTGCAAAGCTATATTGGGCAGATTGAGAAGCATGTAGGGATTGTGAAGAGGCTGGAAAAATCTTTCTTGATGGAGTTATTTCTCAAGGAAATGAAGGAGGAGATTGGTACAGAGGTGAGATTGCATGAGCCCAAGAATTGATGGAAGCCATGAATAAAGCACAACAAGTGGAAGAGAAAAATAAAGTTATGGGAATTCGGGGCAGAAGCTTTTGTAACGACCTAAATTTCTACTTATTCTTTATTAATTTTATTCTTACTTAAAGATAAATTTTCTAAGAAACGTATAATAGTAAAGATTTTAAAGCGTAAAATTTGTAAAGGATTTGCTACTCGTATACATAGCCAATGTCTCTGATACAAAAGTTTAGATAATACAAGTACACAATTTTCTCAAAAAAATCCAGCTTATTACATATCTTCGTTTATATTTCTTCACTACTCCAAGGCTTCACGGAACCTGTCCATCATTGCCATCTAAAAAAAAACATGAAACAATTCGGGTGAGAAATAAATTTCTCAGTAGGCAAAGCTAAATCCCGACCCTATTATTAGGTTAGTAAAATCATAAAAATCAAACACATCCACAAGCAATATGCAAACTATATGAATGCATGAGATGAACTATCTCAGGGCAAATGGCTCCCACATATCGTACTGTATGTGGCCACGTTGAGCGTGGTCGCTGCTATAGTCTTACGCAAACATGCATGAATTTTGCCATATATCCTTGCCCTTGGGTACTACATATCGTACTGTATGTAGCATCAGATTCTGTTTCCCCAAAGCCTCGTACTGGACTTGGAAACATGGAAACATGAATCCACCTATCTTAATCACATCAATCATCCATATGAAAAATCAAATGCATAAGCAAACCACAGATCATATCATATATATCATAAGTATGGTTACACCACCATACCTTAATCAAGATTATTACCAACCTTATGCATAACCAGAGAATAACCTTAACTACAGAAAAATTATGTTAGTAGACTAACTAATAATCCTCAATATAAATAATATCTAATTCCTTCAAACCTTTACAAGCAAAGATTCACACCTAGTATACACACTAATTAATCTTCAAAATCAAATAATTAATCCTCAAAATCAAATCATCAAGTATTTAAACCATTCAACTCCACACCATTCTACTTCAAAGATTAAATTAAAACATATCCATAAAATATAAACAGACAGTCCAAAGCATCATTAAAATCACCTCAAAAGATCATCAAATAGACTTCCATACTTCCCTAATATTGATGGGTATAAATCATAGCCTATCTTATGACTAAAATCAACATATTCTTACCAAAGAATAACTTTTAAACATGAGGAAATTCAAGCCTAAATATCAACCATAAATCAGCCTACTAAAACATGTAAATTAACCTAAACCATTGATTAACTAGAGATTTAAACTTCACCTACCTCAAATGAGTTTGAGTCTTGATATCCTTCTAAGCTTGTTAAATCCTTCCTAAGGTTGTTTGCCTCTACACGTGATTTCTTCAAGGTGATGGGGTTTACTTGATTTAAGCTTTGAAGGGAAAGATGAAATGAAATGAAAGTGGTGTGAGGGAGAGAGTTCACGTGAGGTTTGGAGAAAGGAGTGGTT
>PYAF01000022.1:24747-52606 GCA_007407185.1 Glycine tomentella
CAAATAGTAGGAATGAGTAGAAGTAAGGCAACAAACTCACATTAATGTTAATTGATTAATCCTCTGGTTTGGTTACTTTGTCCTTGTTCTTGTTTAAAATTGTTGAAATTGAGAAATAATTGAAGAGAATATGAATATACAAGTTGAAAAATGGGAAGCATAACAATGGAAAAATGGTATGCTTTTGTGTCAGAGTCAATATATATCGTACCTTATAAATTATATCATGAGAAATAATTAGCTATATACAACCTGGTACATATTAATATCACCATTTAACACATTTTTTTATTTAAAATGTTTTTCAGAAATAATCTCTGCAACACATTAAATAGGTTAATGGGAGAAGAGACACATAACATGTCAATCTACAAAACATAAATTTAGATAAATTATTATATGATGCCAACATCTTATTTTAGCTTCTAATAAATGCAATACAAAGAATAAAAATATATATTTGAACATTGACCTGCATATTTGAAGAAGAAAGAGGATAAAATCCCTTGGGCAGCATTGTTTGCTATCAAAAGCATTCTGGCTTTTGAATGATCTTGTAGGATATCAAAGCTGCTAGGCCCTGGAAAATTTAAAACAACAAAAGAGATTTGAAAATTTGAGCATCAGAAAACACATTATAAGCCCCAGTAAAAAGCATTTGAATTTTTTTCTATCAATAGAGATTGAATCAACAAACAAAATTAAGCCATCACTGATTCTACTTAATAATGGAAAATGGAACTGTCATGGCATGTGTATAAAAATGATTATTTGTTGATGATTTATTACAGGAACCAATGAATACAATATTGCTTGCCTACTCCACACTGTTTTGAATTATAAAATTCATTAGGTTCATTTTGAATTATAAAATTGATCGAGTCTCATACATTAGGATAAATATCCACAATTATAAAATTCATCACACTGTTTTTTTAAGAAGAGAATAGCTCTATTTTTCCTCAAGCAGTCTTATCATTTTTTTCAGCCACATTGGAAAATAAAGCAGCAAAAACGAATACCTTTTTTGCTTTGACACAATTAATACAAAGTTTGAAATAGATACTAACAATTTTGCGGTTCTGCTTCTGATTTACAGACCAAAACACTGACAAAAAATGATTTTTTTTTGAAAAATTAACTAATTTGAAAATACTTCGCATATCTTACAAGCATAGAGCATATATCATAACCAATTGAAGAAAATTGTACCTTATCAGCTTATCGTACGGTACCGAACCTAAATCGCGAGCTTGAGAGGTTATAGTGGTTTGGGTTTTGTTTCTTCTTTTGCTGCTGCTGGTGGTTTTTTTGTTTTCTTCTTCTGCTGGTGGTTCTTCTTCTCCTCAGGTTCAAAAATTTGGGGCTTTTTATACTCTAGAATTTGGAGAAGATAGGTATATAAAAGTGAAGGAGAACTACCATAACAAACTAAAATGGTTTAATAGCAGAAGAGGAAGAGAGATGGGACTCAATGAGGCAGAGGACGGGAGAGAAAATAAAAAAGAAATGAGAGAAAAAAAGGGAGAAGGAACACAGTGGTTGAAGATGAGCGGAAGTTTCAAATTTCAAAAGTGTTGGAGTGAGCGAGCGAAAGTGGGAAGATGAAAATTTGAGGCAACAATGTACTGTGCAATTTTAAATTTCAAATTTGTAATTGCTGAAGCTGAAAATTTGCTGCTGCCTGTACTCGTGTAGGAAGCCGCCGAAAATTTGAAATTTCACTACGGCTTATTGTTTTTTGTGAAGAGAGGAAAAGTGAATAGAAGAAAAGAAGAAGAAAGAAGAGCCAGCTGTGGTGCGGTGAGGCAGTGAGGCAGAGGCAGCGGTGGTGCGGTGAGGAAGAAAGAAAAAGTAGAAAAAGAGCCTCGTGGTAGTGGTCTACCTCGCCACAGCCTCTATTTCATTTGAAGGCAACGCGGCGGCGGCCGGAGATGGCGACGCAACGACGGACTGGAATCGACGGAGGGAGGAAGAAAGAAAGAAAATGAATCAAATTTTTGAGAGACAGAGAAGGAATCATAGAAGAGGAGATTTGAGAGAAAGAAAGAGACTGAGTTTGAAATTTGAATTTCAAATTGGAAAGATTTTGAGGATTTAGGAGGCTGCAGACACTGTATTCGTAACCAGCTTTAATTTGAAATTCAAATAAGTGAAACAAAAAAAAAGGCACGCGGCTGAATTAAGGGACTGTGGCAAAACGAAAAAAGAAAACAAATGCAAGAAAAAACTAAAAACAAAATCAAAAAAATGAGGCATTGACACCTCAGCTTAAAATGCATTGAGAGTGCCACGTGTGGAAGGCAAACCTTCTTTTATTATAAAGGTAATAGATAATATAAAGGTAATAGATATATATCATTCCCACCCTTGTGCATCACTCCCTGTGACATCAAACTCTTTCTTTCTTTCTTTATCGAAGGAACGACTTCTCCTTCTAATGGGAACCTCTCTTCTTCTCCGCTCCCACAATGCCTTGTCCCCCACTCCATCTTCCATCAGATCACAAAGAAACCCTAACCCTGACCCCAACCCTTACCAGACTCGCCGGCGGAGGCTCCACGACGGCGACCGCTCCGGCATGGTGGTGAAAGGCCCCAGCGCCAACCTCGTCATGGGCCATGTCAAGATCCTCAAGAGAGGCGAGACGCTCAGCCCCGAAACCCGCGGCACCACCGACTCCGGCGGCGACGAAGGTTTCGATTTGGTTTTGGGATCCACGAACCGGTTGGGTCCCGATCCGAGTTCGGTTCCGGTCCCTGGGTTCCTCGCTCTGAGGCGGTGATCATGGATTCATTGGTTGGTTTTGTTGTTGGATTTCGGCGTTTATGGCACGCACGTGAGAGTCACGTGAGGAGGAGCGGCTATTGAGAGCTTTCTTGATCGTTTGATTTGATTGCACAGTCTCGACGAGCGAATGATTTAATTTGTTTGGGTGAGAGCGAATGAAGAAAAATTTGGAGGCGAAAGGGGAAAGCTTGTGTGGATCAGGGTTCAACTTTTGGACCCGTGAAAGAGGGTTTAGGTCGCTGTTTGAAGACAAGAATATGATATCGTATTGTGATCCTATAGTGTTCTTTTAGAATACCACGTTAATCTAGTACTTATTTGAAATTAAAAGAAGTCTGCGAGTTTGTGTGGGTGCTGTGTTGGGTCTCGTTTCTTGGATGTGTTTCATTATTTTAATATAGTGGTGTAGTTCTGAAACTTGATGCAATCAAATTTATAGTTTTTTGATCAACACACGAGATGTTAGTTTTTGTTAGGTAGTGGTAAATTGGAGCTGATAAACAAAAAAAAAGGGTAGTGGTAAATTGGAAGTCGTGACCTATTCCTTTTTTTTCTTTCTTTCTCACCAAGTTAATCTGCATAATAAACTTTGCATGACGTGACTTGAACCTTTTATGCTGTTCGCTGGCGAGGAACTGTTTATTGAATTCTCAAATTATCGGTTGACTTCGTGGGGGCGAGTGGTAAAATGCAAGATTTAGTATCTAATTAAGCCTACCAATTAGCAGAGACATACATACAAAAGAAACAGCCTGATGCTTATTAGCGAGTTACACTATCTGCATTTTGCATTCAGTTTGTTAGTTGGATCATTGTATGCATAATATGGTTTGGGAGTGATTTACTGGCTACTTCATTCATGTTAAATGGGTGGATTGTTAATCGATATTATTTTCCGAAATAAGGGATTCTTGTCCTGCTATTTTGTATAATAATCTTCCTAATTACAAAGTTTTATTAAGATGGGAGGCTTTTTCAATTTTTTGTATCTAACCTAAATTGGCTTTCGCCAATGGACTTACTAAAAAATATTGCTAAATTTGCCAAATCTGTAGTTCTTGTGACCTGAGAAAATAAGACACGAATTATTAATACAAGGCAAGTGAAGTGGATAATGTAATGGTTTCACATTGAGTTTCAAAATTCTATTGCTTAAGCGTTTCAGTGGCTTGCTGAATGGTACTTGAAATCAAGGGATTTCAAATCCTAATTGCACACGAGAGAACAAAAAATGTGGTTATGCAAATTCCTCTCACCTTCTCGGGCTATTTAAACTAGTGAATAATGATAATAAGAGGGTTTATTTAAGTTGGTTGAGCAGAATTCCTGAATGTTGTAAACCACCTGGTATTGTTTTCTATTCCTAAGGATAAAAAAAAAAGTATTGAATGATGATGGTTTAAATTAGATTCCTAGGTAAAGTATATATTGCTTTTCGTTGATAATTTAGATTCCTAGTTAAAGCATATACTGTTTTTGCGTGTTTGTTTCAGCGTGAGATAGGAGTTGATACACGTTCACTGTTAAGAAAATATTGCTTCTACGTTTTTTATGGATTTTGACACATGTCCACTGTGAAATAACGCAGATCAAAACACACTAGTAATCCTTTTCTTAATTCTTATGTAGCATCTTGCATTGGTATAGCATTTCATTGAGACGCTATTACACTAGCATGAAGATCGTAGTTTGTGACCACTGTCCTGATGTGTCATTGAAGGCAGTCTTAGTATCTTTTTCATTTTCTTCAATGGTTTTCTCCAATTTGGTGTATAATTAGTGAATACATAAGCAGATTATCTTAATAACCGTTTGATCGAGATACCTTCATGATCTAATAATTATGTAATTATTTATCCATTATTCTCAACTTACAGATACACAAAACTTAACTAAACTCAATTGGTTAAGTAGGATGCACAAGTTATTGTAAACCTAGGTATCTGTCTTTGATTTCGGATAAAAATATTAAACTCCCTTTATTAATTATAAATTTTTGAATTTGCTTCATGACATCATTAACATGGGTAATTCAGATACTGCCATCAGTTGGGAGGCAAATCCTTTTCCAGAACCAGTGCCTCCTCCACATAAATGACATCTCCTCAATGGGAATCCCTTTGGTTTCAGGTAAGAACAGGTAAACAAATAATGTCATGATGGTGATCCAGCCAGCAAAGAAGAGAAAGATCCCAAACTTGAATGAACAGAGAAGAGCAAGAAAGGCCTGAGCAATTATGAAAGTGAAGAGAAGGTTTACAGCAACTGTGATGCCCTGCCCTGCTGACCGGATTTCCAATGGAAATATCTCACTAGGGACTGTCCACCCAAGTGGACCCCATGACCACCCAAAAGCAACAACAAATAGGCAAATCACCACAACCACCAAAATTGAAAACCCTTTTGACAATTCTTGGTCTGCTCCAAACTTGACCCCTAGAATAATGGCCACTATGATCTGCTCATGAGAGAAAGGAAAATAAAATCAATTGCTCTGCAAAATTTAGTAGACTGCACCTCTTCTCAGATAGTAAACATTTTATGATAAATAACCACTTGGCAAACTGCAAGAATATTGACTTTTGCAAATTATATCTGCATGCTAATATGCACATTATATTTTATACTATTTAGAGAACCCTATTCTAAGATATCATAAAATGACACCTTAGATCTTCATTTAACATGAGTTCTGAAGTTAAGCATCATATAAACAGAATGGTGTTTTGGTCTGGCTTCTAGCATTATTTCCCAACTTCATGGATATTTTATTATTTTAAACATGCTTAGAGTTTGCATGAGGAAGTTTTTCTTACTTGGCATGTGATCATTTGTATTCCACCACTGACAAGAAGAACTCTCCTGCCCAACTTATCTACTGTTGCTATGGAAATGAACGTTGAACTAGCAAGAACTCCACCGGTCAAAGCTGAAGAGATGAGTGATGCATCTCCTCCAAATCCCATGCTTTGAAACAGCACTGGAGCATAGAAGAGAATGGAATTTATGCCAGTCAGGATCTGAAAGGTAGGCATGAAGATTGCCATCACCAACTCTGGCCTGTACCTTCTTTCAAGGATGTTACGAAATGGATGCTTTATCGACTTTGCCAACTTGCTTGCATCAACCATATCTTGGAACTCTGCATCAACCTCGTTGGTTCCTCGGATTTTCTCCAGCAGCTTCCTTCCTTTTTCTGCCAATCCTCGTTCGATTAAGCTATTTGGAGTGTCAGGAAGAAATACCCCTCCCACAGTCATCAAAAGAGCTGGTAATGCAGCCAAGCCTAGGGACAGCCTCCAACCCCAAGGCTTGATCTTTTGTGTTCCAAAATTGATCATGTTAGCTGTGAAAATCCCAAAAGTGGTTGCAACTTGAAACAACATGTTCAGGCCTCCTCGAAGGTGTGTTGGTGCCATCTCTGACAAATAAAGTGGAATAACCTTCAACACAATCACCAGGAGGAGAATTTTTCAACTTTCAAGGTATAACTGGATTATCTTCTAACTCTTAACATTGACTGTTTCCATCACATTACAAACTCAAATATTTATAACCTATCTTATCCTGTAAATTTTATAAACTCATGTTAAAATTTACATAATTATGAGTTCTAAGGTTGACTTGGTGGTTGCAAAGGGTAGTTAAGGGTTGAAGGGAGAAGGGAGAAAAAGGTTGTGGGTTCGAATCCTCCCATTAACATTCTAACAAAAGACTAACAACTCACAACTAACAACTAACATTTACTAATAAAACAAAAGAAACATTTACATAATTATTCTTAACATTCACACCTTTCAAACTGTTTGATACTTGATGGGGTAATCTAGATCTAGGCTTTAAACAAAGGGGGGAAAAGTTAGTATCTTCTTTTACATAAACATCCCAATTTATTACACCTATAAGGGGAAAAAATATCATTTCTGCATAAGGATTGGTCATAGATTAAAGAAATGTGTTACTAACCTGATTTCCAAATCCAATGCCAACACCAAGCATAACCCGGCCTAAGATCAACATTATCAAGTTAACAGCTGAAGCATTCAGAGCTGATCCAATAAGAAAGCTGATACCACCACCTATGATACTTGCTCGGCGTCCATACTTTCTTGTCACAGGGGATGCAATCAGGGACGCAACTAAACCAGCAATGTACAGAGAAGAGGTAAATGCTGCAAGGCCCTGATTGTCATACTTGCAGTAGTTGTTTTCATGGGCATGCTTTTTCTGTCTGTATACTGAGGGGAAGAACTCTATAAGAAAGTCATCCATGGATGTAACCCCACCTATTAACCATAAAACATTCATCAGAAATAAGTTTAGGTTCTAACGAAATAGAAAATGAGAGAGATGGCTAACAATAATAAACTGAAATATATTGTTGACAGGATCTAATGTTTTACATTACCTTAACCTAATACTCTTATTTATGAGTAATTACTAATAAGGTCAATTACTAGTACAAGCTCAAAACCACTAATGATTACACTAAAACATATAATTAAGGACAAAGATAAAAAACGATACTCTAAAATTATCTAAATATAATTATATATTATCTAACAATATGGAAACAATTTTGAGTTTTCTCTTGTTCAGTTCCTCACAACATGAGTTCTCAAGCATCAAGAAATAACCAGTTTGTGCTCTCGAGCATATTGAAAAATTCACTAGAGTTGTGGCTTCATATTACCAACCTGCCTTATTCACTGTGTTGCATATTTATGTGACAAGGAACCATTTGATTTGAATAAGTTTTTTGGTTTCACTTTTATTTTAGAAGTATCCCTTATCTTCTCTTTCTTTCCTGTTTCTATAGGAAATAGTGAAAATAATTTTTTATTGTTGTCATTTTTATGCTGTTTCTTATACAAACTTTTGAAAATAAGAGACAAAGAAAATAAGGTATTATCTTTATAAATGAAAACATACATTTCATCAAACCAAAAGGATTTGTTGACATTTTGTGATTTAATGAGGTTATAAATGATTCCAAGGCATTAAAGGCATCCATAACCTATAGAGTTAAAGTTGTTTATTGTGATCCCGTGCTTGGTGCAGTGTATAAAAGACTCTGGATTTTTTTTGTTTTGAGATCTCTGGTATTGCAAATGACATGTTCAACCTTGACTAATCTCAGTTGATCCAGGTGAACTTAAGGAAGCAAATCTCTCCTACCACCCATTTTCTCCATTCACTAAATTCAAATTCAAAACCTTAAAGAAAAATTGAGCTCTTCGTCACCGGATTCATGAAGCATAACAAGAAAATTGGGCAATAACAAGGCATTATATGGTCAATTATTGGTAGGGTGGAAAGTGGTTGGATTTGCATCAGTGGCTAACTGAATGATGAGGCAATTCACTGTTGGGACTTTAGGGTATGAACTTTATGTCATCATTGCAGCTAAGGAATCTGAGATTTTAGGACCCTTTACGCTGCTAGAGTTTCAGATGATAATTGGGAATCATAAATATGAAGAGGGGGGGGGGGGGGGGGGGGGGGGGGGGGGGGGGTCCAAGATTGCGCACAGAACAGACCAAAATTTTCACATCATGAATTTCTAGAGCAGAATCTCTTGTCCTATGAAATTCACACAGTTCAACACAACACCTCTCTTGCTAGAGTTTTCAACCACAAGTTTTTATAGCTCTAGCAGGCAAAATAACCAAAACACATCTAAATTTTTCATTCAGATTATGGAATATGAATAAACCTGAACATGGGAAACAAGAAAGATACATAGTATGAATTATGGAAGAACCTGAAATCCCAATATCATAGCCAAATAGAGCCCCTCCTGTGGCAGCAACAATGCAAGAGATGATGACATAAGCAGTGACTCTCCCCTTGTACTGCTCTGCCCTCTCCTTGCTCACAGTGCCTGTTGTGAAAGACCCTACTGCCATTTCCTCAATTCTCCTTTCTCAACTTTCGAAGGAGAATGAATGTTTTAAGTTTTTATCATCATTCTTATATACAAATGCTCAAAATTTATATATACAACAAGTCCTACCAACCATTTGCTCAACAAATGTAGAAAAATGATTTTGACCAAATGTATTTAATGCTTTGGCTGTTTTCTGCACGGGTGGCACCCTTGGACATCATCTATATTTTTATCTTGTCATCACTCAAGAATGAAATGACTATGAATGTGCATATGTTAAATAAACCATCTTTTTTCTGCAGACAGTGACTCAATTACTTTTCAGATACATGGGTGAAGTCTTATCACCACTCTCCAAAAACCAATCCTTAACAAATTTGATGCGTGTTGTTGTTGCATTTCTACCAATATCTGAATAACCATGAAACTAGCATTGTGTTTGGCACCGAGATCTGTCCAATATGTGATTTGTTTATTTGGAAAATACTTAATGATTGGTTTATATAAATAGAAGACTCGGTCTTGGTTGCCTTTTCTTGTTTATATATGTGTATATATATATATATATATATATATATATATATATATATATCCTTGTCTTGTTTATTTTCAACTTAGGGAAGAAATAATAATAATAATAATAATAATAATAATGCTTTTAGCCTTTAAAATCAAAGTATGGAAAATTAGTTAAATTATAAAAAATGGAAAGAAGGACTTTATGGTATTATGTAACGATGTTTAAGTCAATGTGCACGTAATCATTATTTTCGGAAGTTTGATTTGAGTAGCTTTTTATTTCTTTGTTTAGTTCGAGCAGCCTTTAATGACATTTAATATTATCAGACTTTGGTGCAATACTCATAGTTTCGGGTGTCATCTGATTTGTCCACATATGTGTGTCAGTGTGTGATAGATATTAGATCGTGTATTATAGTAGTACTAACATTTTGATAATGATTCTCTCCCTAAAGAACTTTTTAAATAAATTAATTATTCTTTTATATAATTTTTAATTTTAAATATATTAATTATTTTTTAAAAATATTCTTTCTTATTTATTCTCTCTCAAAAAATTAATGAGAAACATTTAAGGAAACATTTGATAGAAGAAAAGGTTTCGGCTTCCCAAGAATCATAGATTGAGAAACTTAGGATGCCTTTGGTTGGAAAAATGTTTTTCATTTTCGGAAATCATGAATTTTGAGAATCATGTTTCTTGTGGACAAATAAAATTTGTTTGGTTGGTCATTAAATTTTTTTAGATAAGTTTCTTATGAATTAAAGAATTATGCATATTTTTATCATTTATTTTAATTATTTACCACATTATATAATTTAATAAAGAATAACATGACATTTTTTATTGTAGTAAAAGAAAAATTAAATTCGAGAAAGTAAGATTCTCACTTTCCTCATAGGAAAATTTTCGTGGAAAATTGGTAAAAGAACATCCTCAGGAAACATTCATTCCAAGGAATGTTATTTTTTAAAAAATGCATACTAAACATGGGAAACCAAGGAAACATTTGACAAGAGAGAAGTTTTGAGTTTCCCAGAAATCATAGGTTGAGAAACTTACTTTCTCATGTTTGGCATGCATTTAAAAAAAAAAAATAACATTCCTCGGAAAGAATGTTTCCTGGGAATGTTTTCAACCAGTTTCTCATGAAAACTTTCCCAAAGGCAAGTGGAAATCTTACTTTTTCGAGTTTTTTTTTTCTTTTACTACAGTAAAAATATTGTGTTATTCTTTATTAAATTATATAATGTGATAAATAATTAAAATAAATAGTAAAAATATGTATAAATCTTTGATTCCTAAGAAACTTATCTTAGGATTTTAAATGGTCAACCAAACAAATTTTATTCATTTACAGGAAATATGATTACCAGGATTCATGATTCCCTGGCATGAAAAAATTTCTTCACTACCAAATGTAACACCCCAAGTTTTGAGTACTATGAATATACCATAAGGAGAAATCTTATTAGGACCCATATGTTATATTTTCTGTAAATATTTGTTATTATTATTTGTGTAAAGTATTGGTTTTTTCCTAAGCATGTATTTGTGTTGTGATAGTGTGTGCTCTTATACAAGTGTATTTTGTGTATATTTTTATTATTATAATTTTCGTTTCTGTCATCTTCGTCTTTATTATATTATATCATATTTGGTGTTAGAAGAGTATTAGATTAGCCTTTTGTAGTTAAAATGCTTTAAAAGTTGTCTATGTCTAGTGTTACTTTTATGATGACAATCCTAGATAGACCATATCATATCTTGAGTTATAATTATCCATTTAAGGTGTTTTTTACGTCGATGGAAAGGTTGCTGAAAAAGCTACAATTCATTCATACACCTTAGAAACCAAAATCGCAACTTCCCAAAAATAACCCGATAAATATTTCGATAAGGAGATCTAAATATATCTTTTAGTAAAAGAAAAAAATAGATTTTTTTAATATATTAGATTGTTATTTTTATTTTGAAAAGATGTTAGTATGATAATATATTACATTGGCAAAAAAATTAAAATATAACAATTTAAATAAAATTTTACGAAAATACTGTAGTTTCCAAACTATTTACAAATGTATAGTAGTCAATCATGTCCCAGGAAAACGTGTTCAAACACGTCCAACCCAGGCGTGAATGGAGCTCAGTCACGTCCCTGGGAGACATGACTCAGAAGGTGGCGACACGTGTCATTTGGAGACAGTGTCATTTTGTGACGCGATGTATACAAACTTCGGAAGGTCATAACTTTTAACTGGAATGTCCGATTGAGACGAAACTGGTGGTCACGCGCTCAAAATATAACAATTTAAATAAAAAAATTAAAATATAACCAGCGGCTTCTCCTTTCAATTTCGAGCGTGTGGCCACCAGTTTCGCCTCAATCGGACATTCCAGTCAAAAGTTATGACCTTCCGAAGTTTGTATACATCGCGCCGCAAAATGACATGTGTCTCAAAATGACACGTGTCTCCACCTCCTGAGTCACGTCTCCTAGGGACGTGACTGAGCTCCAGTCACGCCTGGGTTGGACGTGTTTGAACACGTCTGCCTGGGACGTGATTGACTGCTATACATTTGTAAATAGTTTGGAAACTACAGTATTTTCGTAATTTTTTATTTAAATTGTTATATTTTATTTTTTTTTTGCCATGTTACATTGGTTAAAGATAATTATAATTAAAGATAATATAAATAATAGATAAAGAAAGATATGTCAAAAATATTTCAAATTATGTACAATTCTTATATAAGAGTAGATAGTTCCTTCTCTTAGAATCACACACATAAATGGTCTCTTTTGGTATTAGTGGATTGCTCAAGGACTGAGAAAAAGAAAGAAAGCGAAAAAAATTCTTTCGATGCAATTGGTAGAGGAGAAGAAGAATAACGAAAAGCACGAATTTCTTGCTTTAAGAGGTGAATAAAACAAACTTTTTCTAAACTTTCATGGTATAACATATGAAAGAGATATTTTGCAACGTCAATATAACTATTAAGGTTAAACCACATAGTGCGTTATGTTCTCGATACATTTTTTTTCCATCTTCGCCATGATACCGAATTTCTGCACGTGAACTTTATTATTCCTGAAGTGGGAATCAAACTATGCTATTCCCAGAGATGAATAGGTGTGTGTAGCCTTTGCATTTCAAAATTTGGCCAAAGTATTTTAATTGGAGCAATTGAAGTTAACTTCCACTTTTTCTATCTTCTTGAATAATGATATTTAGATAAAGGTGTATGTGTGTGTGTTTAATATTCAGTTAAAGATTAAGTTATCATTTTGCACTTTTAGGGAAGCTGATATTTGAATGGTAGGATACCTGATCGAGAGAAGAAATATATATATTAATTGTCGGTACATATATGTGAATTAGCTAGTGAGTAGTGTCTTTGTACCTTTGTGTGTGAATGAGTTCATTGGTATTGATATATATGTGTGTTTACTTAAGTACGATTGTGAATAATGTATTGTTCATATCATAAACTGATAATTTTGAATGATATTTGTTTATAGATACCCTTATCTGGTATGGGGAAGAGACTCCAGATACCTCCATCTATGATGGGGAAGGCAATGGAACATCATTGCATGAAATATGAGTTCAAAGACCCTTTCAAGAATTTGAGATCTACACTGGTTTTGGAAATCAAAGAATTGAGTCTTCTGATTCTTGAAATCACTAAGTTGTGTTTGTTATATTTATTTGGATGCATTGAGGTGTTACAATTTATTTAAATATTTTATTTATTCAAAATTTCATGAATTGTGATTGTTTTAATATGATTTTTATTAGTGTGTAAATATATGCATATATAATCTTATTTTAAACTCATTGCGGATACCATGGTTGATTTTTCGGATTAATGCGCCAGCTGAGAACAACACTATTTGAAAACTCCTATTAGTTGTTTTACTGGGATTATCATTTCATTATAAGTGTTGTTTTCAGAGTATAAGAAAGAAGTTGTTGAGTTTGGGGAGACTTAAAGACATAGTTTTCTTAGTTACATTTATTTTAGCTTGGTTAGTACTTCAGAATAAGACGTCAGATGTAGTCACTTTTGTTATATTTTTAGTGTTCATTTAGTTTAGATGTCCATATTTTGGGGATAATATTTTTATTTATGTAAAGACTTATTTATTTGAATTAATTTATTATACAAGAGGTATTTTTAGGCTAATATAATTTTGAGATTTCATATTCTTTTTGGTATATTTTATTATGAGTTGTTATTGTAACAAAAGGCATTACATTTTGGTATCAGAGTAGTTTGATCCTAAATTGGACCGTGGTAGTGGGTTGTTTTCAAAAGATCAAATACGGCACATAGGACTGCTTATTAGAGTTATAAATGGCATGTTGTTCTTTTAGATATTGGACTTGATCATCCCAGTGTTTGATTAATGGTATGCATATTTAAGGCACCTAATAGGCGAAAGGCAAACACGAATGATGCACTTGCAATGACCTTGGCTCGAATGACCAAAGTTATAAAAAAAGCGCAAAGAGAGGCTATGCGTCAAATGAATAGAAATGTACGCACAGTTATCACCAACTCAATTGCGCCTCCGAACCCTCAATACGCAGGGTTATCTAAATTTCATTAGAATGATCCCCCATTTTGCCACTTACATGTTGGAGTCTGATGCAAAGCATTGGTGGAAGAATGCTCGAGGGAGTTTGGCAACTCATGGAGCTCTATCACTTGGGAGGGATTCAAGGAAGTTTTCCTGGAGAAATATTTTCCTCACAATGTTCATATCCAAAAGGAGATCGAGTTCCTCCAACTTCACCAAGGAGAGATGACTATTGCCGAGTACATGGCTAAGTTTGAGAACCTAGCAAGGTTTTCCCGTTATTTGAAAGATATTCCTCAAGATGATTAGAAGGCTATCAAGTTTGAAGAGGGCTTGAAACCAAAGTTACAGAGTTCTATTAGTATCTTGGACCTTAGAGATTATCCTACTCTAGTGAGAAGTGTTGCATAGCAAAGCAGAAAATGCAAGCAATGAGGGCACAAAGATCTAAGGAGAAGGCTAGATTTGATGAGGAGAAATTCCATAACAAGGATGGCAAGTTTCAAAAGCAGTTGCAACCTATTCCTATCATTAACAACTGAAAACATATGCAAGGAGTTAGGACTGACAAAGATGTCAAATGCCAGTGGTGTGGCTTGATTCATTTTGATATTTTTGAAATTGAATTTGATAATTGATGTTAAACACACATGTTGATTTTCTGATAGAAAATGTTAACTTAGAACGCCAAAACGTTTACTTAAATTATTGAATTATACCTTGTGTTATTCGTAAGAGTTGTAACCCTTGGTGTTATCTAGTTAAGGGATTTATTTCACTAAAAAAGGATTTATATAACTCCAGACATTGCAATTTTAGTGATTAAAGGTTAAGCTGTCAGAATTATGCAGTCAGATTGTATATTTCCTAATTTTAGGTTTCTAAACGATTGAAATAGATTTTGAAGTCAACATAGAAGTTGTAGATATTTGTCTTATGTTTCTAAGGAGATAAGAACCAACTTAATAAGATTAGTACAACTCTAGACATGGATATTATACTCTATGAAGGTCATGTAACATAGGAGGAAAAATAAGTGTGTAATATTGATATCATATGAGTGGTAGTACGATGCATGATGTTTATACTTATGATTTGACGAATGAATTGATGTGATGATATTGTTTCTTAAATGAGTGAATGTGCCCATGATTGATATTGTGATTGAATGCATGTTGTCCACGAGTATATGTGAAAGTATTATGTCATGGTATGCATATGTGTTGCAAAAAATATTAAGAGAACCTAATCCCCGTGGGATAGGAATTTGCAAGGCAATTCGAAAATCAACCATGCACATATTATCTATGAAACATGCATCATGTTGTGCATATGTATTTTGACGTGAAGGACGTTTATGAACTTAACTGGGGAGGTCATGAATGAGTTGATGTATTAAAAATAGTATGAACACACACAATAACCAAGAGGGGGTGAATTGGTTTAAACTTCGTCTTTTAAAATCTTTAAAACAATTAGAGTATTAAGATTGTATCACAAAATCACCCTTTGAAATATTTCAGTCAATTAAATTCCACCTTTAAAGAAAGCAATAACTAAAATTATATTTCTGTTGATTCTGAAAAGATTACCCAAATGAATGACAATCAATAACAATAAGAAGAGATGAAGAGAAAGCATTAAACACCAAGAAATATACTGGTTCACTTCTCAACTTGAGAAGCTACATCCAGTTTCTTCCAACCAACTTGGTTAGAGTTCCACTATTCAAAAAATTATTTTCTTACAAGCTTACAAGAATCACCCTTAACCAACCATAGATTAAGATCAGAAATCTAACTCCCTTAGACTCCTAGTGATCAAGACATAAAGAATCCCCTCTCTACTCGTCCCTCTAGAGAAACCTACTCTAGACAAGCCTTAAGAAATCTTTTGTAATAGTAACAAATAAACTGAAATTATAAAACGAATTACAAACAAAGTTTAATGGAGTGAGACAACCTGATGATCTAAAGTATATGAATGCATATGATTTACCAATCTTGATCCAGGTTGAATGAAAACAAATTTCAGAGCAAACTCTCCAAGAACTTTTTTAGAATCTTGCCCAAGAAGAAATCTTTCAATGTAACATGAAAATTTAGAATTTGTGGGACAAGGGCTCAGTGACTCAAAGTATCTCTTCTCACTTTATAAGGCTTTTTAAAATCTATGAAAATTTTGCTGTTAATAATCTATTCATTTCAAAAGACCCAATAGATTTTTATGGAAAACTATTATAAATGAATGTAATCGATTAAATCATCAATGCAATCGATTAATTCCACTTGTGTAATCGATTAATATCATATTTAATCGATTAAAGTGTTGTTCACCTTTCTGGAAAAGATACATCATCAAAGTAATTGATTAATTCACCATGTAATTGATTAACACAAGACGTCTTGTTTCAAAAACGTGTTAATAAATCGATTACCACCATCTCATAATCCATTATTAAAGGAAAACTTGTTCTATGATTGTGCAGTGTATTCAATTATGACTCAGTTTTAATTGATTAAAGTGTTCATCAAAGCTTAAATAATAGATTACCATATACTGGTAATCGTTAAAGCAGTGCAAAATAGTTTTTTCCAAGACTTAACCAATGAACACTTGGCTTTTTGTGCAATTATGAAAAATTTAAAGCTTTTTCACAAAACATGTGCTTTTATGAAAACCATGAACGCAAGTCAATGAATGATATTTATGCAATGCAATGGATCATAAGATGAAACTCTTAGACATCTAAAGATTACATATGCCTTCAATTGAATGACATGTAAAAAGCTAAAACTTATCTTAGACTAAGAGCATCAACGACTTGGTCCTCTTCAAGCTCCCCCTGTATCTAACAATCTCCCCCTTTTTGGCTTTGATCTTGCCAAACTTTAATTGAACATCTTTATCCATTGTGTTCTTTTAAGAGGTGATTTCTAGAGCTTATACTTGATATCTAAAATAGATTCAGCTTCTTGCCAAGAACAAATGTCAAGTGTCCTTTCATAAATAATTTGCATTCACAAGTATTTAGATTGCTCCCCCTATCTTAAGTAATTTCTCATCACTTTAGATAAAGAGCAATGGTTAATCAGAATGCTTAATAAGAGTAATCAGAGTAAAGGTTTATCATTTTTCTCATTTAATCATTCTTCATTTTTCTTCCCTCTTTTATTTTCCCCCAATTTTAATTGCACAACATATATATGTTCAGTTTTCTCCCTCTTTTGGCTTATCAAAGACAAAATGATCCAGTGATAATGAGATAAGCAAGGAAGATGTAAACAATCATAAAACAAAATTTATTCCTTAATAAGGTGCAGTACAAAAAGACATGAAAGATAATAACTGAGAATGAGAAAGTAGAAATGCCATAGATAATCAATTACAGAACATTGATAATCGATTATTTCAAGGCAAAGTTTGTCTTTGAGCATAGTGTAATCGATTAATACGAGGGCGTAATCGATTACTCTAGAGAGATTTGAATATTGAAGAAGCTCTCAAGCATTAAGTAATCGATTACTCCAGAGAGTTTCTTACTCAGAAATATCCCTAAGCAATAAGTAATCGATTAAAATGAATGCGTAGTCGATTACTCCAAAGAGTTTGGGTTTCTGAATTGCACTTAAACACCAAGTAATCGATTAACCCACAAGGTAATCGATTACTCTAGGGAATTTTTGGCTCTAAATTGTCTCTAAACCTCAAACAATCGATTGACATGCACAGTAATTGATTAAAGCAGACAATTATGCAGAGTGAACAGTATTTTGCATCAGAATTGCGATCTTCTATCATATGTGATGCATAGTCAATTTTGAGTGGTATTTCATGTAGTCAGACAAATCATAAGCATGCTATCATAGATTAGATTCATCAAGAATTCCCAGCATGTTCCTAAGATCATAAAATCTATCTCAAGAAAGAAGTTTAGTAAAAATATTAGCTAATTGATTGTTAGTATCAATAAACTCAATTTTGATATTACCCTTTTGGATGTGATCCTTGAGAAAGTGATGTCTGATCTCTATGTGTTTTGTCCTTGAGTGCATGACTGGATTCTTTGATAGGTTTATTGCACTTGTGTTGTCACATAGCAGGGGAATTTCTTTCAACTCCACACCAAAGTCTTGGATTTGTTGCTTAAGCCACAAACTTTGTGCACAACAACTTCCAGCTGCTATGTATTCAGCTTCTGCTGTTGAAAGAGCAACACATGATTGCTTCTTACAATGCCAAGTGATTAGTGAGCTTCCCAACAAGTGGCATGTTCCACTGGTCTTTTTCCTGTCTAATTTGCATCCTACAAAATCAGAATCTGAGTATCCAATTAAATTCAATAATGCACCTTTGGGATACCAAAGACCAACTCTTGGAGTTGATTTAAGATATTTGATGATTCTCTTGACTGCTGTGAGGTGTGATTCTTTAGGATTAGTTTGATATCTAGCACACAAGCACACACTCAACATTATATCTGGCCTACTTGCTGTCAAGTACAATAAAGACCTAATCATCCCTCTATACTTTGACTCATCGACCTTCTTGCCTTTTTCATCTGAATCAAGATAAGTTGAGGTTGCCATAGGAGTTACAGTATCTTTGCTTTTCTCCATGTCAAATTTATTGATTAATTCATTGCAGTACTTTGTTTGGCTGAGAAATGTCCCATTCTTCATTTGCTTTACTTGAAGTCCAAGGAAGAATGTTAATTCTCCCATCATAGACATTTCAAATTCATTCTGCATAGAGATTGAGAATTCTTTGCACAAGGATTGATTAGTTGAACCAAAAATAATATCATCAACATATATTTGAACGAATAAGATATCATTGACAAATTTCTTGATAAACAATGTTTTATCCACTTGTCCTCTTATGAAGGATTGACTAAGCAAGAAGTTACTCAATCTTTCATACGAAGACCCAGGAGCTTGTTTTAATCCATAAAGAGCTTTATTTAGTTTAAAAACATGGTTTGGATATTTGAAATTAACAAAACCAGGAGGTTGATCAACATAGATTTCCTCCTCAATATATCCATTAAGAAAAGCACTCTTTATATCCATTTGAAATAATTTAAAATCCATTAAACATGCAAATGCAAGTAGTAGTGTAATGGCCTCTAACCTTGCTACTGGAGCATAGATCTCTTCATAGTCTATGCCTTCCTCTTGATTGTAACCTTTTGCAACCAATCTATCTTTGTTTTTGACTATGATGCCACTTTCATCAAGTTTGTTCCTAAAAAACCACTTGGTGCTAATAGGTTTATGAGAAGAAGGTCTAGGAACAAGTTCCCAAACTTCATTTCTCTTGAACTGATTAAGTTCATCATGCATGGCAAGCATCCAATGCTCATCAAGTAAAGCTTAGTCAATGTTCTTAGGTTCAATTTAAGAAGCAAATGTCATATCATAACAGAGATTTCTTAGTGAAGATCTAGTAGACACTCCCTTAGTAACTTCACCAATTATGTTGTCAAGGGAGAGATCTGTTGTAGTTCTCCAATCTTTAGACTTTTGGGTAGATGTTGATTGTTCCATTTCTACATTTGGTTCTTCCTTTTCCTTTTCATTTGATCTATTGATATGTATATACTTTTCTAAAGGACCTGCATCATTTTCACACTTCTTTTCCTCTTTAGAGGAGTTAGATTCATCATAAATAACATGAATTGATTCTTCCATGCATAAAGTTCTTTTGTTGAAGACTTTATATACTTTGCTTTGTAATGAATATCCAAGAAATATGGCTTCATCAGCCTTAACATCAAACTGGCCAAGTGATTCCCTACCATTATTTAAAACAAATCACTTGCAGCCAAATGCTCTTAAGTGAGTGATGTTTAGTTTTCTACCTTTTTATAGTTCATAAAGAGTTTTCTTTAAAATAGGCCTTATGAGTAATCTATTCAAAGTGTAGAAAATTGTACTCACAACATCAGCCCAAAAATGTTTAGGCAAATTTGTCTCATTAAGAAGAGTTCTAGCTTCTTCTTCAAGGGATCTATTTTTCCTCTCCACAACACCATTTTGATGAGGTGTTCTTGGAGCTGAAAAATTGTGGTTTATTTCATTTTCTTCATAGAACTTTTCAAAATACTCATTTTGGAATTCACCACCATGATCAGTTTTTATTGAGATAATTTTGCATCCTTTTTCATTTTGAATGAGCTTGGCTAATTTTCTGAATGCAATGAAAGCATCACTCTTGGATCTTAAAAACAAAGTTCATATGAATCTAGAATAGTCATCAACTATTACAAGCCCATAGTAATTCCCTCCTATGCTGATAGTTCTAGAAGGACCAAATAAATCCATGTGAAGCAATTCAAGGGGTCTTGAGGTGGAAACAAAGTTTTATTTTGAAAAGTAATCTTAGTTTGTTTCCTCTTTTGACAAACATCACATAGTTTGTCCTTTTCAAACCTAAGTTTAGGTAAACCAATGACTAAGTCTTTTCTAATAAGCTTGTTCATGTGATACATGTTAATGTGACTAGCTTTCCTATGCCATAGCCACGATTCATCAACCATACTTACTAGACAATTAATATTGTGAATGAATGCATGTTCTATAGAGAGTAAGTAGATGTTACCTTTTCTTTTACCTACATGGATAACCTCATCGGACTGACCATCACATATCAAGCAACAATTGTCATTGAAGGAAACCTTGAATCCTTTATCACATAGCTAACTTATACTTAGGAGATTGTGCTTTAAACCTTCCACATAGAGAACATTTTTTATCTTGGTTTTAAAGTTGTCTCCTATAATTCCTTCTCCAATTGTCTTTCCTTTATTGTTGTCGCCATAAATGACAAATCCTCCATCTTTTAGAGTCAAATTCGTAAGCATGGACTTGAAACCTGTCATGTGTCTAGAGCATTCAGTGTCTAATTACCATAATGATGATTTAGCTCTAAGACAAACCTGCAACAATCAAATTAAGTAGCAAAGAAGGGTACCCAATTAAGGTTGGGTCCATAGGGGTTAGCTATTTTTCTCTTTTTCTTTGGAACCCAAATGCAATTTCCATTAGGCACATAGAACCTTCTAGCATAACACGTATGAGATGTGTGACCTTTCTTCATGCAGTAATTACAAGTTACAGATTTTGATGCTCTTACAAAATGAGTCATTTGGGTATGCTTTGTTTTAGAAAAGTCATTTTGATTCATTTGTTTTGGAGATACAAACTCAATTTTTCCAAAAGTTTTTGCTTGATATTTGTAACCCAATCCAGATTTATCTCCATCATACTTTTGCACACTTAGCATTTCAGCTAAATTGCATTTTCCTCTATAAAGCCTTTTCAAAAGATCAACCAAATAAAAATTTTCTGAAAGCAATAACATATATTTTTCAGATCGACTCTCTTTGAAATCATCAAAACTTTTTTGTAAAGTTTTGCATTTATCTACACTTGTAGAAGAAGAAGCACACACACACACACCCATTGGCTTTGTAGTTCGAAACAAGTTTTTCATTTTCTTCTTTCAAGTTACAAAGTTCAGCTTGCATTGTTGCAATTTTGGTGACATGCCATTTAAGGTTACCTTTCAGCCTATTGTTGGAGGTTGCAAGTTTTTGAGCCTCTTCATGCATATCATGGAAAACATCAATAAGTTGATCAAGTTTCGGATTTACTTCTGATTCAGCACTTGAGAATTCTTTTTCTTCATCAATTATTGATGTTAGACAAACATTTGCTTCCTTAGCTTCACTTGATGTTTCAGAAGTTGTTGAAACATTTTCTTCCCATGCAATGTAGTCTTTCTTTGCTTTCTTTTCACCTAACTACTTTTTCAAAAAGATAGGACATTCATATTTAATATGACCTGGCTTACCACATTCAAAGCAGTTGTAGTTGGCGTTGTTGTTGTTGAACTTGGTGAACTTTCTATTCTTGTTTTTCCTCATGAATTTGCTAAACCTCTTGACTATTAGGTATAGATTTTCATCACCCTCATCTTCACTTGAGTCTTCTTCTTTTTCAACATTTGAGGATGCAACTTTCAAGGCAATACTCTTTTGCTTTTTATTTGCATCTTCAGCATGTTAGTTGAGACAATTCTAATTCATACTCAAGTAGCTTACCAAATAGTGCAGCCATGGACATCTTTGAAAGATCTTTTGACTTCTTGATTGCTGTCACCTTTGGTTGCCATGGTCTTGTTAGGCACTTTAAGATCTTGATGTTTAATTCTTCAGTATTAAATGTCTTTCCAAGACCAAGAAGATGGTTTACAATATGTGTGAATCTGGTCTGGAGTTGACATATGTTTTCTGTTGTGTTTATCTTGAACATCTCATACTCATGAATAAAGACATGCTTCCTTGATCTTCTAACTTCATCTGTCCTTTCATGAGTGATTTCTAACATCTCCCACATATCCTTAGCACTTTTACACCTAACAGTTCTGAAAAATTCATCAGATAAAAGTGCAAAAGTAATCAAATTTTTTGCTTTGAAATCATATTGAACTACTCTTTTTTCTGCATCTGTCATCTCATCCCATTCTTTGGGAATCATTTCATTATCAACAATTTTTATTGGAATCAAAGGACCTTTTTCTATTGCATTCCATGCACCAGGGTCATTTGATTGAATGAATATTTGTATTTTGTTTTTCCAAAAATTGAAATGCTCTCCTTCAAATATCGGAGGACGATTGAAGGAGGCACCCTCTTTGAAGGTAATTTGTGTGGTATTCATTTTCTTTGAAAAAGATAGTGATCTTGAATAACACTCAAGAACCTGCTCTTGATACCAATTGAAAATAGTATAAACACACACAATAACCAAGAAGGGGTGTGAATTGGTCTAAACTTGGTCTTTTAAAATCTTTAAAACAATAAGAGTATTAAGATCATATCACAAAACTGCCCTTTGAAATCTTTCAGTCAATCAAATTCCACCTTTAAAGAAAGCAATAACTGAAATTATATTTCTGTTGATTATGAAAAGATTACCCAAATGAATGACAATCAATGACAACAAGAAGAGATAAAGAGAATGTACTCAACTCCAAGAAATATACTGGTTCATTTCTCAACTTGAGAAGCTACATCCAGTTTCTTCCAACCAACTTGGTTAGAGTTCCACTATTCAAAAAATTATTTTCTTACAAGCTTACAAGAATCACCCTTAATCAACCCTAGATTAAGATTAGAAATCTAACTCCCTTAGACTCCTAGTGATCAAGAAATAAAGAATCCCCTCTACTCTTCCCTCTAGAGAAACCTATTCTAGACAAGCCTTAAGAAATCTTTTGTAATAGTAACAAATAAAATGAAATTATAAAATGAATTACAAACAAAGTTTAATGGAATGAGACAACCTGATGATCCAAAGTATATGAATGCATATGATTTACCAATCTTGATCCAGGTTGAATGAAAACAAATTTCAGAGCAAACTCTCCAAGAACTTCTTTAGAATCTTGCCCTAGAAGAAATCTTTCAATGTAACATGAAGATTTAAAATTTGTGGGACAAGGGCTCAGTGACTCAAAGTATCTCTTCTCACTTTAGAAGACTTTTTAAAATCTATGAAAATTTTGCTGTGTAATAATCTGTTCATTTCAAAAAAGTCAATAGATTTTTAAAGAAAACTGTTATAACTGAATGTAATCGATTAAATCGTCAATGCAATCGATTAATTCCACTTGTGTGATCGATTATTATCATATTTAATCAATTAAAGTGTTGTTGACCTTCTGGAAAAGATACATGAGCAAAGTAATCGATTAATTCACCATGTAATTGATTAACACAAGAAGTTTTGTTTCAAAAATGTGGAAGACTTGTTCTATGATTGTGCAGTGTAATCAATTACGACTCAGATGTAATCGATTAAAGTGTTCATAAAAGCTTAAGTAATAGATTACCATATACTGGTAATCGATTAAAGCAGTGCAAAATATTTTTTTTCAAGACTTAACCAATGACACTTGGCTTTTTATGCAACCATGAAAACTTTAAAGCTTTTTCACAAAACATGTGCTTTTATGAAAACCATGAACGCAAGCCAATGAATGATGTTTATGCAATGCAATGGATCATAAGATGAAACTCTTAGACATCTAAAGATTACATATGCCTTCAATTGAATGACATGTAAAAAGCTAAAATCTTTAAAACTATACTATGCAATGGTGTGTAATGTAATGATGATGTATATTATGTATTGTAAGAGTGTGTGTATTATCTTTAAAACTATACTAATAAACTCTCATTTAAAATAAATAATAATAAAAATTTAATTTCTAAAACTATATTAAGACGTTAAAAAAAACAATAACAAATTAGAAGGGGGGAAAATCAATCAAAAGAAGAAAAAAAGTCGGAACTATAAAGATAGTTAATTATAGAAAGGAAAAAAAAGGAGATGCAGATACAAGTTTAAGATTATGTTAAAAATGTAAAATAAGAAAACAATAATAAAAATGATACCATTGGAAATAGCATAAGAAATATATTCTTTTATAATACTATAAAAAAATACCTTTTCATGGTGAACCACATGTAGAAAAAGTTGATAAGAGGAAGAAAACAATAATAAGTCAGAACAATAAAACAACAATCAATGAGAAGCAGAAGAATAAAATTATTCAGAAGAAGAAAAAATAATAAAGTCAACAATATATTTGTTTTTTAAAAAAAGATGTAGATACAAATTTAAGTATGCGTTAAAAATGTAATATAAGAAGAATAGAGTATAATTCTAATGATTTTTCGATTAACTGAAACAGTCATTATGAATATTTACATAATATTTTTGTTTCAATTAAACTGTTCCTAATTGTAGAATTTTTTAAATTAAATTTAGATGTTACACCTACATTTACTCTTTTGTCCTTACAAATAAATGAGAAATTGAAAATACAATTTTAACCTTGAAAGTATAACTGGAAAAGTGGAAATCAAAATTACTATTTTAACCTCAAAATGAGCAGAAAAACTAAAATGGCAAAGATACTGTCACTTCTACTTTTATATATATACTAATTTTTTTACCCATGAGATACATGAGATAAATAGAGGATTTAAGAATTTTATTTGAATTTTTTTTGATAAATATTTTGTCGTCATCATAAATATTAAAATGTTTGGAATTTGTCCATATATACTTTTCAATATGTATTTCATCCTCACAAAATTGAAATAAAGTCATTTTTTGGCCCAAACATAGGTTCAAGTAAATTCAAACCTGTAACGACCTAAAATTATTCTAGATATTATATTTTTATTAGAGTTAAATTTTTAAGAATCGTTAGATAATTTTTATTACTATTTTATTTTTACTTAACAGATCCTAGTATAAATTCTAAAATGTATAAATTATTGAATTTGTTAAACTAATATATATTATATGTAGCCACAGTCCTTGTACAAGGGTCATTCTCAATGAAACATAAAGATACTATAAACACTTTCATCATTCATTTCCTAGAGACAATTTTTATCTTTGTACCACTGTTGCCATCTAAAAAAATGAAACAAATCTAGTGAGAAATAAAATTTCTCAATATGCAAAACTAAACCATCAAACATGTTAGTACATTAGTAAATCATCATGAAATAATTATGCAAACTATATGAATGCATGAGATGAATTTTCCCAGGGTGCACATGGCCTCCACATATCGTACTGTATGTAGCTAAACCTCGTACTGGATGTAGACGCTGCAATCGTCTTACGCAAACATGCATGATTTATTTCATGAATCTGCACTTGGTCACTACATATCGTACTGTATGTAGTATCAAATTTTGTTCCACAAATCTTGTACTGTACTTGGAAATATGAATCAACATATCATCAATCAAAATTCATCCATAATAAAATCCATAAGCAAAATACATACCACCTTATGGAAAAATATTTTTATCATAACATCATACATACCACAAGTATGGTCAAACCATCATATCTTATTTAAGTAAGATCATTACCAACTTAGGCATGACCATTGAGTATCCTCAAGCTACAGAAAAATCATGTTAGTAATCTAACTAATAACCACAATATATCTTTTAAATAATTACTAACTCCTTTGAACCTTCACAAGAAAAGATTAAAACCTAGCATGAATCTTAATCTCCTTTCACCTACCACCTTACTACTTCAGCCTCAAAATTGAATCACTCTAGTATTTGAACCATTTAACTACACACCATTCAACCTCTACTTCTAAAAATTAATACAAAACAATCCCATAATAAAAATATGAACAAACAGCCCAAATATCATCAAAATTGCTTCCAAAGATCACTATATATACTTCCAAACATCATTAATATTTCAGCCTATAAATCATCATATATCCTATGGTTTAAATCAACATTTCTACATCATAAAATAACCTTCAAATTACATGAGATTCCAATCTAAATAATAGCCATAAATATGTACATCTAAGCATGTAAATTAGTCCAAATAAATTCTTAACTAAAGATTGAAGCCTAGCCTACCTCAAGTGAGTTTGATTCTTGAAAAGGAACGGAGTAAGGGCTTGATAGATTCTTTTTCAAATTATCTGCAACAAATGGATAGGATCCATTCACTTGAATTTTGAGAGATAGAGGAGCAGTACATTTTGTGCTATAGGTTTGGTCTGAGGGCATATTGCCAGCTTGTGGCATATGACGCTGGAGTCAATCCTCGGCATGTCGGATGGCTGCCAAGTGAACATATCCTCATTTTGTTGAGGATATCGGCTCTGTGCCTGTGCTCATGACTGATAAGTTCTTTGCTGAGCTATGTACATTGGCCAGGTTTGGGTCTGAGCTACAATTTAACGAGTTCTTCCACATGTTTCTTTTGTTAGTATATGGATGTCCTAGAGACAATCTTTTCATTAGATTAGGACATACATGTACTTTTCATATTATCATGAATAAATTATAAGCATTCTTTATCTTGTTTCATATTCTGTCTCGATATCATTATTAATATATGAGTAATTGGATAAAACCCTTGGAATAGAATAGGTATCTCTTGAGTATCAGTGATGGGATCACGATCATGAGGATTCAAGGATACCAGATGTCTACTCCTAAATTTTAAGTTCCTAGTCTAGAGACACTGAGAATGGGGATTAGTGATCTCGGGTAAGACTAGCACGACTTATCTACTTGTATGCAGATACAATGTAAAAACCTCATGAGCTAAAGTCGTGGGTGGACCTATAAGTGTATAGCTCGCACTGAACGGACCCACAAAGAGACTCTATGAGGAAATCTCACAGATAGTATCATTAGAGTAATCTCTTATTATTTGGGTGTGTCTTTCCTTAGACCAGAAGTTTTTCACCTAGACTGTGTTCTAGAAGACATGCTTTGATTGTATACCTCGTCTGCCTGAAACATGGAGACACATAGGTATACCTTTGGGCATGTCCTGAAAGAACACGAGTCTAGGGTGACTAGCTGAAGGAATTTGTCAAATCTATGTGAGGGATTAGGTTATCTGTAAATTGGAGAAATCGGGATGAAATTTACGGGACTCGGGAATCTATGCATAGTAAAAGAAATCATGAGCTGATTTGCCTTTAGGGTTAGTAAAATTGAAAACTCCCTATTTTGTATTAAAGCTTATCCTAGACTGCAAGGGCTGATACGTTTCCTTACCCTAGGTTTTATGGGAAGGTAACCGAGACAAAAGGAAATACATACGGAAAACCAAATAGATTTAATAGGATGATCTTGTCATTTATCTAACTAGCTATGGGGCAACAAAACATTACTAGTGCTCTGTGTTGTCATTAAATGGATAGTGGCTTTGTTGGGCCCAAACTCATTTATGTCAGTAGCTATGTTGGGCCTAATGGGTTACACACTAACACTTTATTGTCATGACATTATAGCATTAAAGGTTTTGGGCCTAATAATGGTTGTTGGCCCAAGAAAGAGTTTAGAAACTTATCTTAAAGAGAAAGGGGCACATGAATGGAGTTAATGGGCTTGGATAGTCCAAGACATTATTAATTAATTTAAATAGTTAAATTAATTATCTGATATTTAAATTTGATAATTTAAATTTTGAATTTAAATATT
>PYAF01000022.1:52706-66287 GCA_007407185.1 Glycine tomentella
TGGCAAAATAAATTCCAAGTAATTGACTTGGTCTTAAGAAGATAAGATAGGAGGTTGTTGGCAATTTTTGAAATACAACAACTCTATCTTTTCTTCACGTGTGAGATGCTTAATGATCAGAATTTTATGGTTAAAAATCTGACCTAAAACTCTTCTATAAATATACTCTTGTGATCATAGTTCTCATATAATGGTTTTTTGAGAAAAACCCCATCTATCTTCCTCCTTTTCACGTGCCCTTTGTGTGAGTTTTGGCTGAAAATTCAGCCACCAATATCATCTATTGGTGAGTCTCTTAGATAAGTAAAACACTTTAAAACCTAACCTTCTTCCTCTCCATTGGTGTGCCTAGCTTGCCTCCTTTGGTGTTTGTTGGTGGCATTCAAGAAGTGTTCTTGGGTCTTGACAAGAAGAAGTGTGGATCAACATTAGAGGGCTTGTATCTTCAAGCATATTCTTGATAATCAATTTCGAATATAAACAAGGTAACATCTATGTCCTAAAAATGATTCTTGAATGGTATGTGTGTTTCCGCTTTGAAAAAATTTGTTTTTCTTCTCACATGCTTTCGGGCTTCAAGGCTCTATCTTTCATCTTTCCTCTATCGATGGTGTCATCGCGTGGATCTACATCAAATGTATCACCATACTGAGTTGTATAGACGGTTAGGGTATGAGGGGTTGACCTTTTGTCTATGCTCATGACCTGACTAGTACCACCCGAAGTGGGATGGTATATGCCCAGCTCTCTATTGGGAGGATACGGTGCCACTTTCAGGCTATCAGCATAGCATTGTCGGGCTTGCTTCAGATCTGCCTTAACAGTGACGATGGCTCCCAACTCGTTCAGTAATTTCCTTCCAATCAAACCAAGATAAGAGGTGTCAGCTTCGACAATTAAATACTTAATAGTGAAAATCCTTGAGAGTGGGCCTTGACCAAGAGTGGTCATGAGGTCCACGTAACATCTGGTTTCTACCGTTTCTCCTGCAAAGCCAAGGAGGGGTCCAGGGTGAGGTTGAATCACGTCTGGTGAAACCTCAAGCTTTTGAAAAGTTTTCCTATATAGGATATCTGTTGAACTCCCCTGATCAATGAGGACCCTTGATACCCTGAAATTGGTTATTAGAAGGGAAACCGCAATTGGATCGTCCTGGTTGACAGGGTCAATTCCTTGGAAATCTTTGTATGTGAATGTGATAGGAGGGAGGCTCCGTGGTGGGGGAGCATTGACGTAATTTATGTCAATGTCCTGGATAGCATGAAGGTGTCTCTTTTGAGACTGGCTAGATGGTCATTCATGAGAGAACCCGCCCGCGATGGTGTTGATCACACCTCAGATTTGTTGGATAGCCTCGTTCTCCTATTGTTGAGGAGGCTAGCGTTCTTGTCTTGGCTGATGTTGCCTTTGTCAGCCCATGTCTTCTGTTTTGACTCTTCTCCTGTCAGTATCTTAGTTTCTATGTTGGTCTTCAAGATGTCCCCCAGGTCTGGCTCCAGGTAGGTGATTATCAGGTCTTTTTACAAAATGAGATAAGTATGTTAGAATCAAGAAGCTGAAGCAAAGGATTCTAAGTTGAAGAAGCAAATGGTTTTGATGTTTTACATGCCCAATCTTAATTGATAGCATTTGTAATTTGTTTCTAAGCTTGGTCAATCAAGATAAAGCTTTATAATCCTCAATATTCATGCATTCATACATCCATATAATGAGAATTAATCATATATTGTTAATCAATCAAGTAATGATTCATAAAGGCTATTAGAAATTGTGTAAAACAATTTCTCACTGCTTTAATCGATTACTTTGGTAAAATAATCGATTACAGGTTGTGTTGGTTTCTGGTAAAAGCCTTATGAACATTTTAATCGATTAACACTTAATCATAATCGATTAAATAAGCTCTTCATAGTTTTTCGAACTTCCTGTGATAATCGATTATTTGGGTATTTAATCGATTACCAGAGCTTCTGCATAATTTTACACAGCATGTTCATCTGGTTTAATCGATTACCAGATATTCATAATCGATTAAATATGCATTGTCAAGTTTTAGGCATGGTCTGTGTTAATAGATTATTTGGTTGTTTAATCGATTATTGAGTGCTTTGAAAAACTTGGTTCATCTGGAGTAATCGATTACAAGACGAATTAATCGATTAAATTGTTCATGACAAATTCCCAGATTCCTGATGAACACTTTAATCGATTATCTGGTTAAATTAATCGATTACAATAGTTAAAATAATCGATTACAATTAGTTAAAACAGTTTTTTATAAATAGAAAAGTTGAGTCTCATTGAGAGAAAAATACCAAAAGTGTACAAATTATAAAAACCTTTTCTTACAATTCTTTTTAGTACCCAAGTCAGAATCAGGGTTGATAATCATAGTTGTTGAGTATCAATGGGATCTACATGAGTTCTAAGTGTTGTAACTCATAGATCAATGTTTTCTCAAGCTTGCTCTTAAAGAAAGATTTCAAGAAAGTCTAGTTATCATCTTCTACACATAATCTCAGGTTAAATCATTCATCTCATTGTTGTTTCTGAGGATTATAAGGTGATATCTTTGTTGTACCTTAAGCTTGAAGTTCTAGTATATTTCCATTATGAAATTGTTTGATATTTCCATATAACATTTGTAATCTTTAAAGCTTTTCTAGAAAGGGTTTCTAGAGGGAAGAACAGAGAGGGGATCTCTGGTTCTTGGTATTTTGAAAAGTCTATAGGATATAGATTTTGAATTTTACCTAGGGAGGGTAAGAGAGATCATTTGTAAAGCTTGTAAAGATATTTGTTATAGTGGAACTCTAACCAAGATTTTGGTTGAAGAAAACTGGATATAGCCTCCGGGGTTGAGAGGTGAACCAATATAAACCTTTTGTGCTTTTATATTTCAGTTTGTCTTGCATTTAATTTTTGAAGTATAGAAATTACTTGTCATACAAACTTGGTCATTGCACAGGAGTAAATTGATTGAAGAAGTAAATTGTTTTCCTAATTGGTTTTTAGATTGATCTGATCCTTCTAAAAGACTTCCGTTGTTACATTTTTTAAAGGATTTTTTAAAACTCTGAGGTAAAAGCAATCCACCCCCTCTTGGTTATTTGCATTAGTTTTCATTATATTTTCAATTGGCATCAAGAGCTAGTTCTTGTAATTTGCTCAAGATCTTTTCAAAATCCTTGAAAATGAATGCTAATGAAATAACATTCAAGGAGGGAGCCTCATTGAATAGACCTCCTTTATTTGAAGGTGAACATTTCAATTTCTGAAAATACAGAATGAAAATGTTCATCCAATCTAATGATCCGGGTGCTTGGAATTGTATTGAGAAAGGACCTTTCATTCCTACCAAGGTTGCTGATGGTAAATCAATACCAAAAGAATGGGATGAGATGTCTGAAATAGAAAAGAAAGCAACCCAATATGATTTCAAGGCAAAGAACATGATAACTTCTAGATTATCCTCTGATGAATTTTTCAGGACTGTTAGGTGTAAGAGTGCCAAAGAAATGTGGGAACTACTTGAAGCTACGCATGAAGGAACAGATGATGTGAGAAGATAAAGAAAACATACTCTCATTCATGAGTATGAAATGTTCAAAATGAAAGATGATGAGAACATTTCACAATTTCAAACTAGGTTCACCCACATTGTGAATCACTTGCTTGGATTAGGGAAAGTGTTTGATGTAGAAGAGCTGAACATCAAAATTCTCAAATGCCTAACAAGAGATTGGCAGCCTAAAGTCACAGCCATCAAAGAATCAAAGGATCTATCAAAGATGTCCATGGAAGCCATGTTTGGTAAGCTTCTAGAATATGAGCTTGAATTATCTCAATTGACTTAGTGAAGATGCAGAGAAAAGACATAAGAGTATTGCATTAAAGGCTGCACCTTCAAAGATTGAAAGAGAAGAAAATTCAAGTGAAGATGAAGATGATGAGAATATGAATCTCATTGTGAGAAAGTTTACCAAGTTCATGAGGAAAAACAAAAACAGAAGGTTTCCACAACAAAAGAAGAGAAATGACAGCACAAATAAGAACAATAACTCATCCTCCATCACTTGCTTTGAATGTGGAAAGCAAGGACACATAAAGTCTGAGTGCCCCTCACTAGCAAAGAAGTCACAAACTGATATAAGATCAAAAAGATATGGAAAACCTAGAAAAGCATACATTGCATGGGAGGACAATGAATCTACAAGTTTATAATCCTCTTCAGAAAAAGAAGTAAAAGTTCATCTATGCCTCACATCTACCATTTGTGAAGAAGAAGAGTCATCAAGTACAGAATCCAAGGTAAACTCTGAATTCAATACAGTAGTTGATGCTTTTCATGAGATGCATTGTGAAGCTAAAAGATTAGCTATAGCTAACAATAAACTTAAGGGTGATTTAAGTTGGCATGTTTCCAAACTTGCTGAATTGCAAGAAAAACTTTGTAAATTGAATGAGGAACATGACAAACTTCTTTCAAGTTACAAGGAAAATGGATGTACATGCTCCTTAGCCACTACTAAGGTTGATAAATACAATAAACTGCAGAAAGAATTTGATGAATATAAGATAACCAAAGCTAGAGAAAATATGAATTTTCAAAGTGAAATTAGTTATATGGTTGATTTGCTAAGGAAGTTTTACAAAGGCAAATGTAACTTAGATGAAATGCTAAGTGTTCAAAAGTATGTTGGTGATACTCATGGATTGGGATACAAACATGGTGCTAGAACTCAAAATAAGCTTGTGTTTGTACCTCCAAAACATAAATATCAAAAGCAGCATAATCAATCAAACTACTATCATGGATTTTCTCATGCTAACTTATCACAATCTCCTACTTGCAATTATTGTATGTTTAAAGGTCATACATGTTACAAGTGCTTTGCTAGAAGATTTTATGTTCCTAATGGTGAATGTATATGGATTGGGAAAAGGAAGAAAGCAACTAACCCTTTGGACCCAACTCAAATTGGGGACTTTTCTTCTCTACTTAATTTGATTTGTGCAGATGTGTCTTAGAGCAAAATCATCAATTTGGTATCTAGATAGTGGATGCTCTAGACACATGATCGGAGACATATCTATGCTCACAGATGTAATACTTGAAGAAAGAGGATATGTAATAAAGGCAGCATAATTGGGCAAGGAAATATTGGAGATAGCTTGTTTACAAAAATCAAGGATGTGCTTTATGTTGAAGGGCTGAAACACAATTTACTTAGCATAAGTCAATTGTGTGATAAAGGTTTCAAAGTCACCTTCAACAATGAGACTTGCTTGATACATGATGTTAAAAATGGCAAAGTGGCACACATTGGTAAGAGAAAGGGTAATATCTATGTCTTGTCTATTAACCATGCATTCATACATAAAACTGATTGCTTGATGAGTAAAATGAATGAAACATGGCTTTGGCATAGAAGAAAATCACATACAAACATGCATCACCTCAACAAGTTAAAAAGAAAAGACTTAGTAATTGGTCTACCTAAGCTTAAGTTTGAGAAAGATAAGATTTGTGAAGCATGTCAAAGAGGAAAGCAAACTAAAAACTCTTTTCAAAGTAAGAACATGGTTTCTACTTTTAGGCCTCTTGAATTGCTTCACATGGACTTATTTGGTCCCTCAAGAACTATGAGCATAGGAGGAAATTATTATGGCTTTGTCATTGATGACTATTCTAGATACACTTGGACACTGTTCATTAGATCTAAAAGCCAAGCATTCACAACTTTTAAGAAATTAGCCAAGTTAATTCAAAATGAAAAAGGCTGTAATATTGTTTCAATTAAAAGTGACCATGGTGGTGAATTCCAAAATGAACACTTTGAAAAGTTCTGTGAGGATTTTGGAATCAATCACAATTTTTCAGCTCCAACCTCAACAAAATGGTGTTGTGAAGAGGAAAAACATATCACTTGAAGAAGGTGCAAGAACTCTTCTAAATGAAACAAAATTACCTAAACATTTTTGGGCGATGCAGTGAGCACTGTTTGCTACACCTTGAATAGAATTCTCATAAGGCCTTGTTTGAAGAAAACCCCTTACGAAATCTATAAAGGAAGAAAACCAATCATTTCTCACTTAAGAGTATTCGGCTGTAAATGTTTTGTTTTAAACAATGGAAAAGACAATCTTGGCAAGTTTGATTCAAAAGCTGATGAAGTTATCTTTTTTCTTTAACAAAAGAACCTTGTGTGTTGAAGAATCTATACATATTGTATGTGATGAATCTAACCCTTCTCTATAAGAAGTTTTAAGTGATAATGATGCAGAAAATAAAGAAGAAAAGCTGCAGCCTATTGAAGAAAGCAAATAAGAAGAAGATGAAGCACAACTAGAATCCAGTCAAGAAGCTACAACACCTAAGCACAAAGATTAGAGAACCACTAGAGATTTATCATTAGACAACATAATTGGTGAATTATATAAAGGAGTATTTACTAGATCTTCTCTAAGAAATCTATGTTATACTATGGATTTTGTATCTCAAATTGGACCTAATAATATTGAACAAGCCTTACTTGATGAACATTCGTTGATTGCTATGCATGATGAGTTAAACCAATTTAAAAGGAATAATGTTTGGGAACTTGTTCCTAGACCTTCAACTTATACACCTATTGGCACTAAATGGGATTTTAGAAACAAGCTGGATGAAAGTGGCATCATAATAAGAAACAAAGCTAGATTGGTTGCAAAAGGTTACAACCAAGAAGAAGGCATTGATTATGATGAGACTTATGCTCCAGTTGCTAGATTAGAGGCCAAAAGGTTATTGCTTGCATATGCATGTATCTTAAACTTCAAATTATTTCAAATGGATGTGAAAAGCGCATTTCTTAATGGTTATATTAATGAAGAAGTTTATGTTGATCAGCCACTTGGCTTTATAGATCATCAATATCCTAATCATGGATATAGATTAAGGAAAGTTTTATATGGTTTGAAACAAGCACCAAGATCTTGGTATGAGAGATTAAGCAAGTTCTTGCTTGATCAATCATTCACAAGGGGTGAAGTGGATAAAACCTTGTTCATCAAGAGAAGAAACAAAGATATACTCTAAGTACAAATTTATGTAGATGGCATTATCTTTGGTTCCACTAATCACTCTTTATGTAAAGAATTTTCAGCTTGTATGCAGAAAGAGTTTGAAATGCCAATGATTGGAGAACTCACATTCTTCCTAGGATTGCAAGTCAAGCAAATGAAGAATGAGACATTCCTTTGTCAATCAAAATACTGCATGGAAATGTTAAAGAAGTTTGACATGGAGAATTGCAAAGCTGCAACAACACCAATGACAACTTCTACCTATCTAGATTTTGATGAAAAAGGGAAAAGAGTTAATGAGTCAAGATATAAAGGAATGATAGGATCATTGCTTTATCTTACAGCAAGTAGACCAGATATTATGCTAAGTGTTTGCATGTGTGCTAGATATCAAGCTAATCCTAAAGAATCTCATCTAACTGCAGTAAAGAGGATCATAAAGTATCTAAAGTCTACACCAAAAGTAAGACTTTGGTATCCAAAAGGTACATCTATCAGCTTAATTGGTTTTTCTGACTCTGATTTTGCAGGATGCAAATTGGATAGAAAGAGCACCAAGTGGTACTTGTCATTTATTGGGAAGCTCTTTAATCTCTTGGCATTGCAAAAAGCAATCATGTGTAGCTTTATCAACAGCAGAAGCTGAGTATATATCAGCTGGAAGTTGTTGTGCTCAAAGCTTATGGTTGAAGCAACAACTCCAAGACTTTGGTGTGGAACTTCAACACATTCCGCTTTTATGTGATAATACAAGTGCAATAAACATCTCCAATAATCCAATCATGCATTCTAGAACAAAACACATAGAAATCAGACACCATTTCATCAGAGACCATGTGGAAAAAGGTAACATTAAGATTGAATTTGTTAAAAATAACAAACAATTGGCTGATATATTTACCAAACCCTTAGATAGAGATAGGTTTTTCTCTTTAAGAAACATACCTGGTATATTAGATGAGTCTAGTATATGTTGATTGACATGTCTATGCTTATTACCTTGTGTTTCAATGACTTAATCAAAGCATGAAAGACATAAACTTCATTGCTAGCTGAAAACTTGCTTGTGGCTTTGATAAATGTGATAGTCTTACTGATATAATCGATTACCATTAAAGCATAATCGATTATTTGCTCATCTGAGGCTTCTATAACTGAATTAAAGCAGTTTGTAATCGATTAAGTTAACGAAATAATCGATTATTCCATAACTCTAGTTTCAGAAAAATCAAGTTCACTCTGAAATAATCGATTACATCAACAGAATAATCGATTACATGTATCTCAGATTGTTTTTCAAATTTTAACATGTCTGGAATAATCGATTACTTCATAGATTTAATCGATTATTTGCATCATGCATGTCTGAGAAAACTGCTTCTCTCTGCTTTAATCGATTATCTCAAATCATAATCGATTACACTTCATCTTCAATGAACCATCTGTGCTGAAATAATTGATTAACCCTGTATTTTAATCGATTACAGCTTATCTCAGAATTGAATTTTTGAATTAAATAATCGATTACATATCGATATAACCGATTATTTAAGTGGTTACTGCAAAAATTTGACAGTTTTGAAACTGCCCATCTGTATTAAACCACATTTTAATAGAATCTAAACCTTAATGTTAGTGGTTAATGGTTACAGCAGTCATATTTTCGAATTAAGAACTGCCCATTACATCCAAATCATATATAAATAGAGACCCTTTGTAATTTGAGAATTCATACAATTCAAGCTTTGCTTGTTCTACTTTTCTATCTCTATATTTCTACTCACACACCAGTAAGCCTCATAAGTTCTAAAACTGAACTTATCTTCTCTCCCAAAACCCTAATAACCTCAAAGAGGAAAGCCAAACACCATGAAGCTCAACCCTCAAATCCTGTGATCAGTAGGCTTGATCACTAGTTTACCAAAGAATATGACAAGATGAACCATTTACAGTTCAATGCAACAAAGCTTCTTTGTCCACCAAAGTACTTGAGCCTTGGATGGTTCACTGAACAGGGATTTAACTTCCCTTATTTATTAGAATAGCAAGGTCTCACCAAGTTTGTGGAGATGCAAGGGACTTATTATCCAGACTTGGTAAAAGTCTTCTACACTTTTGCCAAGATCTCCATGCATGGAACTATCCTCACACAAGTGCGTGGAGTTCCCATGGAGATAACTCCAAAGATATGGCAGGAGGTTGCTGGAATCTCCTTTGATGGAGAAAGGAGATTTGATGAAGAAGCTGAAGGATACAATAAGATGGAAACATATAGAGGTATGCATATTGATCCTCACATGAACCTAAGGTTGAGATTAGGGCACTGGACCTATGACTCATGAGGATAGACTCCTACATTACATCATCACCTATGTGCTCACTCCAAGGTCTACCAATCATGCAAAAGCTACTAATAATGATCTTCAAGTTGTCTATGGACTGAAGCATGGAATCAAGCTTAATTTGATTCTCATTCTTCAAGAGATCATGCAAAAAAGCAAAGAGATTGGTAAACTATCCTTTTCCTTATGCTGTTTTGGTTTCAAGATTCATTGAATACTTTCAAGTGGATGTGTCAAATGAGGTTATGGATCATACCAACTCAAGCAACAGCCAGATTAAGGAAAAACATCTCACCAAGCTTGGGATGGTGAAGACACCCTATGGCTGGTCAACCTATCCCCTTGGCTGAAGAGGAAGGCGAAGAAGGTGAAGATGAAGCAAACCCTGTAGGAGAGGCTAGAGGAGATCAAGAAGAAGAAGCACCATCTTAACCTCACTACTCTGAATTTGATAGCTATAATAACCTAAATAAAAAAAAAATTGGCCTGCTGGTAAGCCACACCAGTAGCGTGGGAAGTGCTCTAGAAAACCATTTTCTGCTGGTAAGCCACGCCAGTAGCGTGGGAAGTGCTCCAGAAAACCATTTTCTGCTGGTAAGCCACGCCAGTAGCGTGGGAGCACAGGCTGAGGGCCTATAAAAGGCCATTTTCGCGATTTTGAAGGGAAAAACTCCCTTTCTTCTTCCTCCACCGACCTTCTGCCATTGATGAAGCTCCAAGCTTCTTTCCTTCACCATTATTGACCTAAAACCCTTCCTTTAACCTCTAATCTTGTTGAAAACCACTTGTGAGCCATTATCCTTCATCAATTTTCCCAAAAGCCCCAAATCAGAGAAATCCCTTTCTCAAGGAAAGTTCGTAGAACTCGAGTTCGGCGAGGAACGACGGCGATTCACGGACACCCAAGCTAGGGGAGGTGGTCCAGAGGTCTTTCGTGCCATCATTGAGGTAAGAAACTCGAGTTTCACCGGTTGAATTGTGAATTGGGGTTTTGGATGAATAGTGACTCACTTGTGATAGAGCTAGAATTAGCCTTGGGTCCTTTAAAAAAATGTGTTTAGAATGTTATGGTGATAAAGGATTAGCTTTCAGTTGTTGATTTGGTGAACTTTGAATCTTGGCTCTGTGTGATGCATGTATAGTTAGTATGTTGAGTTACTAGACTATGTGATGACATGCGTGAGCCTTGATATGAGAGGCTTTTGGAACGGTGTATTGTGTATGAGACGAACCGCTCAAGATTCATTATGAATTCTTGAGTTAATTGGGTTGTATAGAGTTTAAAGCTCATTGTGTTGGCTTGCACCGAGTCTTGTGATGAATCAAGAGCCTTGATTAGACTGAGATAGACCACTGAGGGTCTATGAGATGCCTAGTGAGAGCTGGGTTATGATGAACCTTAAGTTAGAAGACAGAGAGGTTAATAAGGATAGGAAGGATGTTTCCTTTTATTCTAACGGTTGAGAACCGTTATTGATTGTTTGTTTGCATGCCTGATGTAGGGCGTGAGATTCATACTGCTGGTGGTGGTCACCACGAGGTCGAGAGAGTCGGTATTGAGCTAAAACCAGGTAAGCTCATCGTTCTTGGGGAATGTTTCCCTTGCTTGTGTTTCACCACACCCAAGAGGGTGATGGTTTGGTATGTCATGCATCTAAATATTGTGTGTCGTTGTCATATTGAGACATGTATGTGATGGTGAGAGAAATACCATTATGGCATGATGATGATTGATGTTAGCTAAACACTGTGATAGTGTTATGCTTTGTATTAATTATAAGATAAATGTTATGATAATGCTGTGTGATGTGGTTATATGAGAATTCTCTGGCCAGTAGAATAGGGAACTATGGACCCCTTGGGAATGTGCCCTTAAATTGGATGATCTTTCTCAGGAAAATCCATAGGTGTCCATGTAATTCCTGAGAGAATGTGCCCTTCATTGGATGATCTTTCTCAGGTATGGGCGGGAAAAGTCTTGAGGGAATGTGCCTTTAATTAGATGATCTTCCTCAGGCATGAAAAGGGAGAGTCCTGAGGGAATGTGCCTTTCAGTAGATGATCTTCCTCAGGCACTCAATGAGAAGTCCTGAGAGAACGTGCCTTTAATGGATGATCTTTCTCAGGCAATGTGTGATGGGTACATATGTTGTTACCCATGTACTGTGATATGCACGAAGTGTGTTCCATGTGAGTCATGAAGGCTGATTGTGTGAATAATGTTTACTTGGTATTAATTATGTTGTATATGTGCTTGGAAGTGAACCAGGGGGAGGAAAACCTCCAAGGACCCTGAGTTTACTGAGATTATTATCTCACCCCTGTTGGGGTTCATGTTGCAGGTGATGATACAGGAGTAGCTGATAGATCCCAAGGCAAGAGGCCTGAGCAGGGATAGTCTTGTTGATAACCCTAGGCATAGATGACTGAGCATGTTGGCTCACATTTTTTATTATGCCTGTATTTGTACAGTTTTGAGAAAATGTACTTGCATTGTACACGAATTCACCATATATGTATATAATGTACATTTGATATTGTTCCAGCTTCCTAAAATTTTTTTCGATTATATTGTAACCGCTGCGTCATTCTGATATAATAATAATGTTAATACGCCGGGTGCACATGGGGTATTACAATAACTTGATAATTCAGAAAATGGATGCTTTGTTCTCTCTTCATCATGAACAAAGAGATGAAGTAAATTCATCATTAGATGAACTCAAGACTAGAATGAAGAACATAGAATCTAAGATTTTTAGGGATAAGTCTAAAGATTTAGATTAATCTTTGTGTTCATGTCTTGGTTCTTATCATGGTTATGTTTTGCTTTGATTGTGTGTTAATTTTGTGTTTTTAAATTCATGTTGTTTATGTTTCAATGTAATTTTTCTTTTAATCAATGAAGTCATTTCTATTCCCTTGATATGCTTCAATTCCATTTTTTTTTTAATTTGATTTGCCAAATAGGGGGAGTAGTATAATTGAAATGGATTCAAAATATTATTCAACATGTTATTCAACTCAGGGGGAGTATGATCAAATGAATGTTTGAATGAATGCTTTATGAATAATTGAAGGTTTCTTTATGATCAATAAAGATATATGATGCTTGATCTTTGCAAAAGTAAGAAATTTTCAGATTGTATATCTCCTCATGGAAGATAAAGAGTGTGTTTCATGAATAAAGTATTTGGCATGCTCAAAATCAAAAAGGGGGAGATTGTTAGAATCAAGAAGTTGGAGCAAAGAATTCCAAGTTGAAGAAGCAAATGGTTTTGATGTTTTATATGCCCAATCTTAATTGATGGCATTTGTAATTTGTTTCTAAGCTTGGTCAATCAAGATAAAGCTTTAAAATCCTCAATATTCATGCATTCATACATCCATATAATGAGAATTAATCATATATTGTTAATCAATCAAGTAATGATTCATAAAGGCTATTAGAAATTGTGTAAAACAATTTCTCACTACTTTAATGGATTACTTGGTAAAATAATCGATTACAGGCTTGTGTTGGTTTCTGGTAAAAGCCTTATGAACATTTTAATCGATTACCACTTAATCGTAATCGATTAAATAAGCTCTTCATAGTTTTTTGAACTTCCTGTGATAATTGATTATTTGGGTATTTAATCGATTACCAGAGCTTTTGCATAATTTTACACAACATGTTCATCTGGTTTAATCGATTACCAAATATTCGTAATCGACTAAATATGCATTGTCAAGTTTAAGGCATGGTCTGTGTTAATCGATTATTTGGTTGTTTAATCGATTACTGAGTGCTTTGAAAAACTTGGTTCATCTAGAGTAATCGATTATAAGACGAATTAATCGATGAAATTGTTCGTGACAAATTCCCAGATTCCTGATGAACACTTTAATCGATTATCTGGTTAAATTAATCAATTACAATAGTTAAAATAATCGATTACATTGATGGAATAATCGATTACAGTTAGATAAAATGTAACGACCTAAATATTTACTTATTTTTATTTTTACTTAAGGATAAATTTCTAAGAGACGTATAATAGTAACGTTTTTAAAATGTAAAATCTGCAAAAGATTTGTTACTTATATACATAGCCAATGTCTCTGATACAAAAGTTTATATAATACAAGTACACTACTTTCTCAAATATCCAGCTTGTTATATAACTTC
>PYAF01000022.1:66387-78980 GCA_007407185.1 Glycine tomentella
TTGTAGAAATTTTATTCTAGAGTTTTGTGTCACAAAATATGTTGATACTTAGTCAGCTAAGTGTATTTTATAATTTCATCAAGTTTCTACAAAATTTCTAAATTTATTTGAGCATTTTTGGCCTAGGGGCATTTTGGTAATTATGCCATTCAACCTAGGGGTATTTTGGTTATTTTCAAAAATGTCTAAGGGCATTTTTAAAATTTTCATCTTAAGGGTTTTCTAGTAATTTCTACATTATGGAAAGAGCGATATAATTATTTTTCTCTAAACATACTTGTATCCAATTATCATCACATTTTTATAATTTTGGGGATGTTACATAAAACAGTTTTTTTTTATAAATAGAAAAGCTGAGTCTCATTGAGAGAAAAATACCAAAAGCGTACAAATTAGTAAAAACCTTTTCCTACAATTCTCTTGAGTACCCAAGTCAGAATCAAGGTTGATAATCATAGTTGTTGAGTATCAATGGGATCTACATGAGTTCTAAGTGTTGTAACTCATAGATCAATGTTTTCTCAAGCTTGCTCTTAAAGAAAGATTTCAAGAAAGTCTAGTTATCATCTTCTACACATAATCTTAGGTTGAATCATTCATCTCATTGTTGTTTCTGAGGATTATAAGGCGATATCTTTCTTGTACCTTAAGCTTGAAGTTCTAGTATATTTCTATTCTGAAATTGTTTGATATTTCCATATAACGTTTGTAATCTTTAAAGCTTTTCTAGAAAAGGTTTCTAGAGGGAAGAACAGAGAGGGGATCTCTGGATCTTGGTGTTTTGAAAAGTCTATGGATATAGATTTTGAATTTTACCTAAGGATGGTAAGAGAGATAATTTGTAAAGCTTGTAAAGATATTTGTTATAGTGGAACTCTAACCAAGATTTTGGTTGGAAGAAAACTGAATGTAGCCTCCGGGGTTAAGAGGTGAACCAATATAAACCTTTTGTGCTTTTATATTTCAGTTTGTCTTGCATTTAATTCTTGAAGTATAGAAATCACTTGTCATACAAACTTGGTCATTGCACAGGAGTAAATTGATTGGAGAAGTAAACTATTTTCCTAATTGGTTTTTAGATTGATACGATTCTTCTAAAAGACTTTCGCTGTTACATTTTTTAAAGGATTTTTTAAAACTCTGAGGTAAAGCCAATTCACTCCCCCTCTTGGTTATTTGCATAAGTGTTCATTATATTTTCAAAGTACCCTTCTTGTATGAGCTCTTCGATCTTATCTTTGAGGGCCCAACACTCTTCGGTGTTATGACCATTATTGCGATGATATCTGCAGTGTTTGTTCGTGTCCGCTCCTGGCTTAAGAGACTATGAAGGTGATGGCAATTTCACCTGTACCTCCGTATTGAAGGCTTCCTCCATGATGGTGGTCTGATTGACTGTTAGGGGAGTGTAGCACTCATACCGGCTTGTGCTTTTTGTCTGACCTATGCAGTTTAATCTTGGTTACTGCTTTTCACTTCTATCCGGCTTGTCTGACTTCATTCAAGAATTTGGACATCTCTTCCATCTGAATGTATACTTTGGCTCATTCGGGTATTTCACCCATGCTAGAAGGTGATTTCTTGCACAGACTGTCCACGAACTTGCTAGGACGTAAGGCCAACATCAAAGAGTGTAATGGTACTTCGGGATTAAGGTTACAGATCTAGACAACTACTCGTCCGAATCTTTCCATGAATCTCCTAAGCGACTCATCATTTGCTAGTGTAGTAGAGGTTAGCCTATGAGTCCGATAGGTCGCATATTGTGCACTAAATCTCTCGACCAGAGTGTTGAAAATGTCGATGGATCTCGGAGGGAGTCCACCATACCATGTTAAAGCCGCTCCTTTGAGAGACGTGGGAAACACCCGGCACAAGACAACATCATTGTTGGTGTATAAATTGGCCTGAGTGAGGAAGGCATCCGGATATTCATCATTATCAGTATTGCCCCATACCTCTGTAGACATATATTGGCCCGAGATGTTTAAATACACTCTTTTTATCAACCAAACATATATTGTGCCCTTGCTCATCCCCCTCTAGATCCATCCCCGAGTATACTTCAATACACTTTCATCAACCCAAAATATCATATGTGCTCATAAAAATTATGACAAGTTTATAACATATATAATGTTCAGTTCATGAGGTTTTTGGACATTTATTGATGGCAAAGAAAATCAAGTAAAAGTTATCATATTCTTGAACAATGTTATATTTTTACCGCAAATGTCTATGTTCATTTTTATGGTTAAATAAGAAAAACAAAGGATAAAATATGTTTTTCATCTTTATAAATATCAAAATGCTTGAAATTTGTCCCTATAAGATTTTTTGTGGGTTTTTTATCCTCACAAAATTGGTATGTGTTGGTTTTGGGCCTGGAGCAAGGTTCAGATATTCAAACCTACGTGCATTGCTTTATTACATCAGTTATATGCATAATCGATATAAAGAAATGTCACATGTACATTTATTATATATATAATCGATGTAAAAAGTCCTCATCATAGGTTTTTTAACATCCTCAAAATTATATTAGGAGTTATATTTATGATTGAATTATAGAAGTATGATGCTAGTTGGATACAAGAAGAATAGGATAAATTTTATTTGAACATAAGCTGCCCAAAACTGTCTATTTCTGCCATTCGAATTGAGAAATATATTTCTCTCTCAATTCTTATCCAAATTAGGTGTATGATATATGGAATTAAATATCTAGATGTCTACTACAACATATAAAAGTTTTAGATAAATATAGTTTGTGTACTGCTTGGAGTAATTAAAACGTTAAGAGATGTCAGTGTGGAATTTCTCAGCTTGCTGGCAGTTTTGAAGTCTAGATTAAAAATGTTATAGCTAGAGTTTTATAACTCCAAATAATGCATGTGATACCTTGTTAGAAAGCTTAGGGAATCTAGTTTAACATACTAAAAGATAAGAATTTTTGGACTAGTAGATTGGTATAGAATAAACAATGAGCGAACCTCATCTGGTTAAATGTTTCTAGCCTTTTGGACCTTTTGGATTGGGCACAACTTGTAACTCTTGGAATTTTGGCCCAAGGAATCAAATATTCAGCTAAAATGTGGACTATCCAGAAGTGGATTCACGTGCAACAGCCATATAATAGGCATAGCTAAGTGAACTAAAAGGAAGAAAAGTTTGGTAAACCAAAGTCAATGGTAAGTCAATGAAGATAAGCTTTTTGAACCAACCTGTCTAGGTGGCCTTCAAGGTGGAAAGCAAGCATTAAATGAGGGAATCTTACAAATAAAAACCTAGTTTCAGCCAAGACATAAGCACCAATCAGATTGTGTTTCATGTCCAAGCCTTTCCACATGGTATAAAATATGCTTAGGGAATCATTGCTTTTAGAAAATAATCACCAAATTGAAAGTGCAACTGCTGGAATATATGTAACTACTGGAATATATGTACAGCCATAGATATGTATGCCTTATGTGAATCAAATAAACAAAATCAAGCTTTAGGCAGCCATCCACGTGCACATATGCTATTAATAAAGGGAATATTGGTAATGATGATTAGATAAGGAAAATCTAGATATTTTCTTAACTTGAATGGCTTAGTTAACCTAGAATTTAATTAACTACTAACTAAGTTTCTTTCTAACCAATTACCTTCCATCCTAACTAAATCAATTAGTATAAATAGATTATAACACCTCAAAACTCTGCACGTAAGGCCAACACCCAAGATTCACAGCCAAATTGCTTTCCTTGCATTTTATTTTGTTCACTTCCTCATTTCCTACCTCCTTTGTTGCTCCTAACCGTGACACCTTCTACCACTTCACCTATCAGCCATTTTCTTTTTCAAGACCTCATTTCTTAGAGGATTTTCCCAAGGAAGATAACCCTTACTCTATTCCTTTTCAAGAATCAAACTCACTTGAGGTAGGCTAGGCTTCAATCTTTAGTTAAGAATTTATTTGGACTAATTTACATGCTTAAATGTACAGATTTATGGCTATTATTTAGACTGGAATCTCATGTCATTTGAAGGTTATTTTTAGGATGTGAAAATATGAATTTAAACCATAGGATAGGTGATGATTTATAGGCTGAAATATTAGTGATGTTTGGAATGATATTTGATGATCTTTGGAAGTGATTTTGATGATCTTTGGGCCGTTTGTTTATATTTTTATTATGGGATTGTTTTGTATTAATTTTTAGAAGTAGAGGTTGAATGGTATGTAGACAAATGGTTCAAATGTTTGAGTGATTAAATTTGAGGATGAAGTAGTAAGGTGGTATGGTAGGTGAAAGGAGATTAAGATGCATGCTAGGTTTTAATCTTTTCCTGTAAAGGTTTAAAGGAATTAAAAAAAATTTGGGAGATATATTGTGGTTTATTAGTTAGATTACTAACATGATTTTTTTTGTCGCTTAAGGATACTCTATGATCATGCCTAAGTTGGTAATGATTTTATTTATATAAGGTATGTTGGTTTAACCCTGCTTGTAGTACGTATGAGGTTAGGATAACAATATTCTTGCGTCGGGTTGCCCTATCACGAATAAGACCGGGTTGCAAAAAGACTAGTTTCCATGATGACCGGGCTTACCAGGATACCCTCTCAAATCTATTAATACATCCCTAATAGAAACTAGTTTCCATGATGACCGAGCTCGCTGGGATACCCTCTTAAAGCTATCAATACATCCCTGATAGAGACTAGTTTCCATGATGACCATGATTGCCGGGAGACCCTCTCAAAGCTATCAGTACATCCCTGATAGAGACTAGTTTCCATGATGACCAGGATCACCGGGATACCCTTTCAAAGCTATCAATACATCCTTGATAGAGACTAGTTTCCATGATGACTGGGCTAGCCGGGATGCCTTCTCAAGCTATGAATACATCCCAGGTATCCTATAGATTTTATTATGAATGGATCTTGATTTATGATATCTTGATTTATGTTTCCAAGTCCAGTACGAGATTTGTGAAACGGTATTTGATTCTACATACAGTACGATATGTAGTGACCAGGTGCAGATATATGGCATAAATCATGCATGTTTACGTAAGATGGTCGCAGTGTCTACATCCAGTACGAGGTGTAGCTATATACAGTATGATATGTAGAGGCCATGTGCACCCTGGGAAAATTCATTCCGCGCATTCATATAGTTTGCATAATTATTTTATGGATGTATTTGAATATATTGATGATTTACTAACGTACTAACGTGTTTGGTGGTTTAGTTTTGCCTACTGAGAAATTTTTATTTCTCACTGGATTTGTTTCATTTTTTAGATGGCAATAGTGGTCATATTCATGGTTATCAAACTCTCGATTTAAATCATAGAATCTTCCGATTTTACAAGTCTACTACCCTTCTACGAGTTAACTCGGAGGTAGACTCTTTTTCGGAGTAGAATCGCACGATTCTGAGTAAAATCGCGATTCTACTACGTTTTCGCGAGTATGCTAGGTTTAGGAACGACGTCATTTCGAATAGCAATTTTTTCGTATTTGGGCCAGATCCATAACAGGTTTGCTTCCTGCACTCCTTTTTGCTTACTATACACTTTTTGACTTATTTTTTTATATTAAAAACTGGACTTTTATTTTTATTTAAGTGATTTCTATTTACACTCTTTTTTATTAATACACTTTACTTGTGTTATCAACTTTAATACTTCAATTGTTATTTTGAATTTTTAGTATCCCTTATTTATAATTGTACTCATTTAATTTGACAATTAGTTATGCCATTGTTTCATATTTATATATAGGTAATTTACTCTTTTTTTTTTGTTGAAGTCTCTTACGATTCTACGAGGCTTCCACGATTCTACTTAGAATCGCGATTCTGACAACCTTGGTCATATTCCTTGATGCACTAGATCTGGGGTGGTACTTCGATGAGGAGAGGAACTATTATGTCATAACCATGCACCCAGTTATACGTGCATATATTTATTTTGGCACTCATTTTCCAATTTCTGTACTTAATGGACTATTTAATCCTAATGACCCATTCCTATAGTTCGCTCCTGCCTATCTAAACCCACCCATGGAACCAATTAACCTGGTCAGCGAAGAAGAGAGCATTGGAAAGAACTTCTAAAATGAAGACATGGGTTGTAGGTTTTTGTACATAAATAATAATCCTAACTAGTGTGACTGAGGTGTTTTCTAATAGCTAAGTTCCATGGTGTATTAAATGTGAAGTAACCAAAATAAATGATCCATGTAAAATTGGACTGTGACTACTTAAATATATATCATATTAACAACTTCTATAACCTCTATAAATTATATGTTTTAGCATTTATACTAGGATCCGTTCAGTAAAAATAAAATAGTAATTATCTAACAATTCTTAAAAATTTAACCCCAAAAAAATATAATATTTAGAATAATTTTAGGTCGTTACAAACGACCTCCATGGGAAATTACCAATTATACCTACAAAACACATCGAAAAAATCACAAATGTCAAGTCAGGATAAAATAAATACAAAAGAAGAACAAGGAAGATGAAGAAGGGATAAGGCAGAATGGTTTAACGTCTAAAACAACAAAAGGATCATCCGTTAACGACAAGGACAAGATAGCTCGTGCATCTAGAGAAGCTGACAGCTGCTCTAAGATCGCCTTGTCCACCCTCTCCACCAAGGTTAACAAGTCTTCATTAAATGATTTGAACCTAGTTGGATCGGACTTCCAGTAGAACAGGAAGCGAACGACGCCACTATCAAGAACCTTGAAGAAATGGTCCTTAAAGAGACAAAAGATGTTTGAGTCAAACTCGAACAGTTTCTTGGACACATTGTTCAAGGATACCCAACCAATCTTTCCCATCAGCTTCACCTGAAAGAAGAACAAGAAAACTGACATACTTGGTCGGATGTTGAAGAAGGGGCAGAGAATTTTGAACGCTCTCACCACTACCCAACTATTGGGGTAAAGTTGGGAGGGCGCTATGTTCAAGAATTCTAGTAAATCACACTGGAAGGGAGAGAAAGGAATGAGCAAACCCAGTACCTCAAAAAGGCATCAGTACATGAAAAGGAAGGGCAAAGCACCTCGTGCCACCCTGAAGAAGGGAAGGTCATCACTCTCGCAAGCTTCAACAATGATCTTGTGAGAGTCTTGAGGAGTCGTCAACCGTAGTTTATGGCAATGGCATTGACGTACGCCGATGAAGTGAGAGAAGACTTGTACTTGAGAACATCTTCTTTCACCCACTCATAGCCAGGAATGGCCGGGGTGGACGACGGCGACCCAACACTATGACTGCACTGCACACAGGGGGGAAGAATCGTGAACAGCAAAGGTTCCTTGGTTTGAGGGGCAAAATAAGACCTCGCCCTCTGGCGAAGGCGAGAGGTACCCATGCTGGCATTCTGCGAGTTAGCCTTCCTCCCCAAAAAGGAAGACTCATTGTCAGAAGCTTCATGGTGACTCTCCTCATCCGATGAGTCACCCATAGAGATCACTTCATGCATAAAGGGTTGCTCGATTGAGCCCCCTGAATCGCTACCTCCCAAACCCAAAGCAGAATTAGAGATGAGGGACACATACATATTTGAAACAAGAAAATGTACCTTCAAAGGAAAAGAAGAGGAAGCAAGAAGGAGACCAAGAAAGTAGAGGAGGTTGGGAAAGAAGAAAAGTCAGGATGGCAAAAAGATAGGTATGGTAGTGATGGAAATGTCAAACGTCCCCTCCATTTAAATGGAGGTACAACTATTTAGTTAATGGCGGGATTTGAAATGACTCCCTTGAAACCTATGCCTTGACCTGACGCCACTCACCCACTACCGCATGTGCCTAGCATGTCCGACCTCATCTACAGATTAAAGCATGTACTCCCTGGACAATTCAATAGTGACAGCCCGGACAACACATGTCCAAACTAAGGGGTATTGACAAGTTCCTCACTTACATTTCTTACATCTTTTGAGGTTATCACCATCGACACTGGACAACACTTGTCCACACTCGGGGGCTTCATGAGCTCACAACTCTCTTACTTGTTCAGGTTACTAACCTTGACACCAGACAACCTTCATTAACACTTTTACAACCTCTTTCGGCCACAAGCTAGCTTAGAGGCTAGGGGGCTTATGTATTGTACAAAATGTGGAAAATACACATGGCCACTTATGTGGGACCTTTCATACACGTGTCCACGCTCCACGTCAACCCTGCTACAGGAGCACGGACGTCTACTGATGTGTTGCTAACACATCTTAGTTTTAGGCTAGTTTTAGGTTATATTTCAATTAAATCATTAGGAATTAGATTAGAATAAGTTAGTTTGTCATTTATATTTTATTATATCTCATTTTATTACCAAAGTGTTTTCAGGGCCAAAAAGAGGAGATTCAAGCCAAAAGAAGAAGAAAAGCCAGTTGAAGGTCTCGCGCGGATCGCGCCATACCCCGTGCGAGTCGCGCCACAAGCAAAATGCCAAGCCCCATCTCGAAGACTCCACGTGATCCGCGCGGAAGCCACGCTTCCAGCGCCATTGAGTCGAAAGTCCTGCGCGATCCACGCCAGGATCCGCACGAGTCGCGCCACAAGGTCTGGAAGCAGCTTCTCATTCGTACAACCCGCACGATCAGCATGGAATCCCGCGCCATCAGCGCCATGAAGACGCTGTTTCCTTATTTAAAAAGATATGGTTCGAAATTGGCACAGAACAAGGGCTTAGTTACTTGAATTAAACCAATCTATAAAAGAAAGGCCTCTGAGACTGAAGAAACATCACTCATCATCAGATTTTAGCATTCTAAACCTCTGGAATTTAGTTTTACATAGAATCAAAGCTAGGTTACTGCAGAAAATGTTTTATTCAACAGCTTTGGTGTTCTTGATGACTATGTCAGGCTAAATTCTGTATTGTGGTTTGGCCAAGAACCAATGTGAACTCCTCTGTAATTTAACTGGTATTGAATGAGATTGTTATGATTGCTTTGTTTTACTCTGTTCTTAATGATTATATTCTTTCTTAGAATTGGCCATTCTAATTAAGTTCTGGGGGTTAGGATTCGCAATCGGGATGTTGGGGTTCTAATTACTGACATGAGTAAGATAACAAATTTTCATTGCCTAGGGATAGGGATGCGTGGTTGCAGAAACTTATAATATATTCTTTTAAATGCTTAACTTGATAGAATTCACTAAGGAATTAGGTTTTTGATTCAGGTTAAAGGGTTAATTCACTAAGGGATTAGGGATTAGCTAAATTAGAAAAGATTTATTCTCTGAGTAATCAGAAGTAATCAATTTTGATAACCAGTTAAGTGAAGGAGGCAGGGATCAAAGGGGATTGCGTCCTAATCACAATTATTTCATCCATTGGTTACAACTCACTTTACTATTTCAATTCTCTTTGAATTCTGCATTTATTTAATCATTCAACACAACAACAATTCTTTCAAAAATTATTCTTTTTCCTTCCAATTATTTAGATCGCAAATTATTGTGAAATCAGTATCAATCTCTGTGGATACGATACTCTACTTACCTACTTTATTACTTGAAACGAGCGGTACACTTGCCGCCTTCGCAAAATCTACCCTCAACAGTCAGGCCATTCAGGCCAACAGGTTATATGTTATGCTTTATTATTCAAATATTGTAACCACCTTATCTCTTAACAGTTATTTTATTATCTATAAGCCTCAGATTATCTATAAGCTCTTATCTACAAGTTGTTACTTATCTATAAGGAACATATTATCTACAAGATACGAATTATCTATAATTTGAATTACATACAACCTGCAATTATCTGTTAGCTCTATTTATAGGTTAATTATCTTTAAAGGCCTAAGGCCCACACTTTTCCTATAAATACATGTTATATCTAACCTCTCCACAGAACTTACACTTCATTCTCACTCGAGATACACCTTACTCACACTTGAGTATACACTTTCTTATTTTGGCTGAACTCTCAGTTACTTTATTCTCTCAATATTTGATGTACTTACTTGAGTGTCAGAGTCCTTTCCTTAGGTCTCCCTTCTTAACAAGGTTGACTCATCCTTCGACGTGCAAAGTATGGAACCCACCTAGACCACGTCCACCCTTGTGCATGGCAATTCCAGATTTTGGTAAGAACAGACTCCAAATGAGAATTTGTCATGAATGTGTATGAAATGCATAAAATTAATGACGTGAATTATAGAATGTATTATTTACCTTGTTGGAGACTTTATCATGTGAAATTATGAGAATTGTGATGGTATATGTTGTAAGAACAAGTGACTGTGACCACTTGGCAAAGCATGTTGCCTGTCATGTATGTGACTTTATCAATAATGTTGATTATGAATTGTTGCATTTTGGGATTGGGTTTGGGGTGTCCAACCCTCGGCTAAATTCACTTTGAATGTCATATAATGATTTAGTGATTGGATATGTGGTGGTGTGTGATTTTGCAAAGTGGACTATTCCACTTGAAGGGTCATATTTATGGTGACCTTAGAGAGGGAAGGGGATTAATTTGCTTCATCTCTTGATATGTTTGTGTGCATGTGCACGATGAAGAATACTTGTAGTCAGAAGCTTCATAAGGATTGACATGCATTATGAGGAAGGAACGAACGAACGAGGTAGCAAGATTGTGTTAAAGTTAGAGAGATGGTTGTGTCGGGAGTTGGGGGCATGACCCTTTACCCAATGGGAAACACACATTTATTCACACATACCAATGCGACCATTATTTTAGGAACGATGTTTCTCATCATGAAGGATGAGTAAGAATTCATTAAGAGAGGGTGGATGACAGACATAGGTAAACTAGGGGGATGTTGAGTGGTGATAACCCAGCTAAGGCCATTTCAGGTTAGTTCGGGGGACTTGCAAACCTCACTTGACATTCTTGACTAGAGCGGAGCTATATCCATGGTTCGTGAGAGTGTCATGTCCTGTATCAGCATGTGACGTGTCCTCCCAATCCTCATATATATGTTGCATAAGACCATGAAGACTTGGGACGCTTAGTGGCAATGTTTATCCCAAGATAAGAACTGTGTAAGAGTAGAATTGTGAAATAGGATGACGTGAATGATGCATGCTAGAATACCACACATGGTGGTTGGGGACTTAATTTGAGTTTGTGGCTTCTAAAGAGATTGAGTACTAACTCCCTTGTTACCATTTTCAGGATCTGATGTCAAGCACATTGTTGAATTCTTCGTTCTTCATTGATGCCATCGAGATGCGGTGGAAGCATGACGATATGCTTCATGTGGATCGCTTCTACGATTTTCTCTGCTGTCGTAGTGCACCAGTGGACACACCAAATTATAGGTCCCATATAGTTGATTTCTACATTTGGTGGACCCAACATACACCACCTTAATATCGTTTTGTCATGCATGTGCCAGAGGTCGTCATTCCATTTGAGTCACACTCACCTCTTGTGGAAGACATGATGTCCTCTTTCGAATCTTATTCTTCATCCAAGGACACTGAGGCTACTTCTTTTGAACCAATGTCTCCACGATCGGTGTTACCCAAGTCTTGGGTACCACTCGGGGTAGACTTTGGTGGATCTTGTGTCTGAGGATGAAGGTGAAGACTTGGAGGAGGATACATCTATCGAGGAGGATCCGCCTATGGATGAGGACCCTGTCACAAAGCTAGAGTCGATGGAGCAGGACTCTTCAATAGATACTTCTTATGAGTCTTACTAGGAGACATCTTTTCTTCCGACTATACTTCTTCTTTGTGGGTACAACTGACTTGGGCTTGGGTATAGGTGATTGCTTTGAGTCCTATGTTTTTCCCCTTATATGTATTTTGGAATAGGTAGACCTAGGCTCAAACCTTTTTTTTTCCATTCAATCATCACTTACTGGTTACTTTGGGGTTGCATATGCTACTTATTGGTTTCATTAAGACACTTATGTTTTGCTACTCATTATGGCACATGAAACTTATTTATCTATACTTGGTGACCATGGGAGTTCACCTATTTACCATTATTTATTACTTGAGCATGTATAGTTTATTTATGTCACAAATGTTTCTATTTTACTCACAGACTTGTAGTTTTAACCCGATAAGTAATTATTATATTTTATTATGCATGTTTTAAGAACAAAACTGGGTTTTTAGAAATTGGAACTGAAAGTTTGTATTTTCAGTAAAAAGTTCATCTACCTTTTCTAATCTTTTGAGTTAATAATAAAGGGAACTTAAGACTATCTTTTCATTAAGAAAATCAATGGGTTATTTTGGAAGTCTATATTTAAGGGTATTGCACAATGCACAAATATAACATATGATTTAATATGATATAAATAAAATATAGAATAATTTTTATACTGTCAAATTAAAATATAAGAATATTTTGATATAAAAACAAAATTAAACATATTGTTCGTCATACAAAAGTGTATACATTAGTATACATTAAACTTAATTAAGAGTCACATGACATAAAAAAATCAATGATTATAAAATAAAATACCACAATAAATTTGCTCTAATATGAGTATATGCGCTATGGTTGGATGTAAATATGAATTATTGTAATATAAATAGAACATATAATAGTTTGCAAAATATATTTTTTATA
>PYAF01000022.1:88290-98984 GCA_007407185.1 Glycine tomentella
TAGATAAGTAAAACACTTTAAAACCTAACCTTCTTCCTCTCCATTGGTACGCCTAGCTTGCCTCCTTTGGTGTTTGTTGGTGGCATTCAAGAAGCGTTCTTGAGTCTTGACAAGAAGTGGTGTGGATCAACATTAGAGGGCTTGTATCTTCAAGCCTATTCTTGATCATCAATTTCGAATATAAACAAGGTAACATCTACGTCCTAAAGAATGATTCTTGAATGGTATGTGTGTTTCCGCTTTGAAAATTTTGTTTTTTTCTTCTCACATGCCTACGGGCTTCAAGGCCCTATCTTACACAGATAAGAAACATAAAAGCATAGCCTTGAAAGCTGCATCCTCTAAAGTGGAAAAGGAAGAAGATTCAAGTGAAGAAGATGATGACAACATGAATCTAATTGTCAAAAATTTCAACAAGTTCACGAGAAGAATCAAGAATAGAAAGTTCACAAAGTTCAACAACAAAAAAAAAGAGCGACAACAACAAAAACACAAACTTCACTTGCTTTGAATGTGGTAAGCCTGACCACATTAAATCTAAATACTCTATCTTTTTGAAAAAGCAATAAGGTGAAAGGAAGACAAAGAAAGAAGGAAAGCCTAAGAAAACCTATATAGCATGGGAAGACAATGAGTCAACAACTTCTGAATCATAAAGTGAGAATGAAGAAATAAATGTATGTTTTACTTCCACAATAAGTGAAGATGAAAAATTCTCAAGTGCTGAAACAGAGGTGTGTCTAAGAGCAAAATCATCATTATGGTATCTTGACAGTGGCTGCTCTAGACACATGACTGGTGACATATCAATGCTCACAAATTTGACTCTTAAAGATGGAGGATTTCTCACTTATGGAGACAACAACAAAGGAAAGATAGTTGGTGAAGGAAATATAGGAGACAACTTTAAAACCAAGATCAGAAATGTTCTCTATGTGGAAGGTTTAGAGCACTATCTTTTAAGTGTAAGCCAACTATGTGACAAAGGATTCAAAGTGTCATTCAATGACAATTGTTGTATGATATGTGATAGTCAAACCGGTGAGGTGATTCATATATGTAAAAGAAAAGGTAATATCTATTTACTCTCTATAGATCATGCATTCATTCACAACACAAATTGTCTAATAAGTAAAGTTGATGAATCTTGGCTATGGCATAGAAGGGCAAGTCATATTAACATACATCATATGAACAAGCTTATAAGAAAAGACTTAGTCATTGGCTTACCCAAACTAAAGTTTGAAAAGGACAAACTATGTGATGCTTGTCAAAAGGGCAAACAAACAAAGAATTCTTTTCAAAGTAAAAATGTTGTTTCTACTTCAAGACCCCTTGAATTACTACACATGGATGTGTTTGGTCCTTCTAGAACTATGAGTTTAGGAGATGATTTCTATGGGCTTGTAATTGTGGATGATTACTCTAGATTCACATGGACTCTATTTTTAAGATCCAAGAGTGATGCTTTCAATGCTTTCAGAAAATTAGCCAAACCTACTCAAAATGAAAAGAGAAGCAAAATTATCTCAATAAGAATTGATCATGGTGGGGAATTCCAAAATGAACATTTTGAAAAATTCTGTGAAGAAAATGGAATTAACCACAATTTTTTCAGCTCCAAGAACACCCTAGCAAAATGGTGTTGTGGAGAGGAAAAATAGATCCCTTGAAGAAGGTGCAAGAACTCTTCTTAATGAGACAAATTTGCTTAAACATTTTTGGGCTGATGCTATAAGTACAATTTGCTACACTTTGAATAGATTACTAATAAGGCCTATTTTGAAGAAAACTCCTTATGAACTATACAAAGGTAGAAAATCAAACATTTCTCACTTAAGAGCATTTGGCTGCAAGTGTTTTGTATTGAACAATGATAAAGACTCACTTGGCAAATTTGATGCTAAAGCTGATGAAGTCATTTTCCTTGGATATTCATTACAAAGTAAAGCATATAAAGTTTTCAATAAAAGAACTTTATGCATGGAAGAATCAGTTCATGTTATTTGTGAAAATATAATGAACACTTATGCAAATAACCAAGAGGGGGGTGAATTGGTTTTACCTCAGAGTTTTTAAAAAATCCTTTCAAAATATGTAACAGCGGAAGTCTTTCAAAAGGATCGTATCTTTAAAACTAATTAGGAAAACTGTTTCTTTTACCAATCAAACCACTCTTGTGCTGTGACCAATGTTGTAAGATGAACAAAGCTTGTACTTCAAGAATATAATGTAATACTAACAAAAATCTTAAATCACACAAGATTTATACTGGTTCACCTCTCAACCCCGGAGGCTACATCCAGTTTTCTTCCAACCAACACTTGGTTAGAGTTCCACTATAACAAATATTAGTTCTTTACAAGCTTACAATGATCTCTCTTACCCACCCTAGGTAAAATTCAAAATCTACTTCCTATGGACTTTTCAAAAGACCAAGAACCAGAGATCCCCCTCTCTGTTCTTCCCTCTAGAAAACCTTTCTAGAAAAAGCTTTAAAGAATACAAATGTTATATGGACAAACAACTCAAATACAAAACAAATATCAAACAAAAAATCAAGCTAAAGGTTCAAGAAAGATATCACCTTATAATCCTCAGCTAATTCAATGAAATGAATGATTCAAATACTCTGAGAATGTATGCAATTGATGATCAATACTCTTTCTTGATGATTTCTTTAATCAATAGCTTGAGCACCTCTTTCAATCAATGAGAATTGTGACACACATCACATGTAACTCTCCATGACACTTTGTATCTTTGATTTTCTCTCTAAACTTAGCCTTGATGATTTTGAGAAGTGTAGAAAGTGTTTTTCTCAAGGTTTGCACGAGTCTATTATTTTTCACTTGTTACTCAAACATAGACCAGACTGTTCTATTTATAAAAAATAGATTTAACTAACTGTAATCGATTATTTCGTTAATGTAATCGATTATTTTAACTATGGTAATCTATTATTTTAACCAGATAATCGATTAAAGTGTTCATCTGGAATCTGGAAATTTTTCACGAACAAAATAATCGATTAAGTCATCTTGTAATCGATTGTTCCAGATGAAATTAGTTTTCTGATACACTTGTGCAATCGATTAAGTTCCCTTTTAATTGATTAACACAAACCGGGCTAAAAACACATTAATGCATATTTAATCGATTACGAACATCTGGTAATCGATTAAACCATATAATAAATGTTTTATCAATTTATGCAAAAGCTTACGTAATCGATTATTTCTCAAGATAATCGATTATCACAGAAAGTTTCTAAATATGTGTTAAGCTTATTTAATCGATTACGAGCCAGTGGTAATCGATTAAAATGTTCATAAGGCATTTTCCAGAAAACATACACATGCTGTAATCGATTAAATGATCCATATAATCAATTAAAACAGTGAGAAATTGTTTTATAAAGTTCTTAGTTGCCTTAGTGAATTTCTATTAGTTTTCTTATTACCACATGATTAAATCTGATTAAATGTATGTATAAATGCATGAATTAATCAAACCTAATGAGGATTATAAAGCTTTAACAACTGAGCCAGGCTTAAAAAAGAAATTACAATTGCCATCAATTGAGTGGGCATGTGAAACATCAAAACTTGTATTCTTCATCAGCTTCCTCAAAGCTAACAATTTGTGATGAATCTAATCCCTATAAAGAGGAAAAGAGGTGCAAAAATGATGCAGGTCCTTTAGAAGAGTTTATACAACTTGATGGATCAATGGATAAAGGAAAGGAAGAACCAATTGCTGAAATGAAACAACCAACACCAGTCCAAGTACCAAAAGAATCATCAAATATCTCAAATCAACACCAAGAGTTGGTCTTTGGTATCCCAAAGGTGCGTTACTCAACTTAATTGGATATTCTGATTCTGACTTTGCTGGATGCAAATTTGATAGAAAAAGTACTAGTGGAACTTGCCACCTACTTGGCAGCTCACTAATCTCATGGCAATGCAAAAAGCAATCTTGTGTTGCTCTATCAACTGCTGAAGCTGAGTACATCTCTGTTGGAAGCTACTGTGCTCAAAGCCTTTGGTTGAAGCAACAACTACAAGATTTTGGTGTAGAATTAAAAGAAATTCCCTTGCTATGTGACAACACAAGTGCCATCAACATATCCAAGAATCCAATAATGCACTCAAGGACCAAGCACATTGAGATAAGGCATCATTTCCTCAGGGATCACATTCAAAAGGGTAACATCAAAATTGAGTTCATTGATACATATAATCAATTGGCTGATATATTCACTAAACCCTTGGCTAGAGTTAGATTTTATACTCTTAGAAACATACTAGGTATCCTTGATGAGTCTAACATTTGCTAGCATGCTTGTTATATGCTTGTTTATATGAAATTGCATCTTATTTGACTAATCATCACATGAGCTTCAAACATTCGAAATGTGTTGCATATTCACTATTCATTCTCCAAAACTTACTGTGATAATCGATTAAGCATCGAAATAATTGATTAAATGATCATTAAAAGGCTTTTTAGAAACAAAGTTATACTTATGTAATTGATTACGACAAAGAATTAATCGATTAATCGATTATGCATGTTATACAAGCTTTTTGAAGAATTATTTTGGACTGGAATAGTTGATTACGGTTACGAAATAATCAATTACATTCGAATCAAAGTTTTCCAGAAATCCAAACTTCTCTGGATTAATCGATTACCTTTTGCTTATTTAATTTGTATTCTTATTGACTTAATCGATTACGTGTCGATTTAATCGATTACATCTTGTGCAGAAACACTTTTTGTTTATGAATTAATTGATTACGAGCTTATGTAATCGATTATCTATAGCATTACTGCAAAATCTGCAAGATTTCTTGGAAATCATAACTGCCTAACTGACACCAAATTCAAATTTAAATCTTTTGCAATACATTTAAACTTCTAAATAGTTGTTACTATGTTTGAATTCAAAAATTAAAACTCAAACTCTATAAATATAGCTTTTTATGAGAGAAATATTCACATCAAGAGCTCTTCTACCTTGGGTAATCTGTGTGCTCTTTCTCTCTCTCTTAGTCTAAACCTCTGTTCAATCTTGTTTTCATCCTAAACCAAATATGTCTGCCTCTAGGAGATCAAAATCCACCAAAAGAAAAGTTGGTGAATCTTCTAATCTTGCATTAAATAGATTAGACCAATGGTTCTCTAGTGAGTCTGAGAAAATAACCTATATGCAGTTCAATGCCACAAAAGTCATCTTCCCTCCTAAATACCTTGACCTTAATTGGTTTATTGCTGAGGGATTTCAATTCCTGCTATGATTGAATCCCAGGGTTTGAAAAAATTTGTAGAACTAAAGGGTACATTTTACCTTGAATTAGTAAAGGTGTTCTACACTTGCGCTAAAATTAGTATGGATGGCACCATCCTATCTTAAGTAAATGGGGTGTCCATAGAGATCACTCCTGATGTTTGGTAAGAGATGGCTGGGATTTCCTTTGACGGTGTAAGAAATTTGATGAGGAGGTTGAGGGCTACAATAGGACTGATACATGTAGAGGGATGCTTCAAGACCCTCAAATGAGGATGAAGCTATTGCTTAGCACTAGTCCTATGAAATGTGAGGACAAACTTCTCCACTACATAATCACTTATGTTCTGACTCCTAGATCATCCAATCATGCCCAAGCCACAGAGGATGATCTACAGATTGTTTATGGGATGAAGACCTCCACACAGATGAACTGGATCCTCATCATTGAGGAAATTATGCTGAAAGCTAAGAGATTGACCAACTATCAATTTCCTTATGCTGTTCTACTATCCAGATTCATTGATTTCTTCAAAATTGATGTTTCTAATGAGGTTGTTGATTGCACAAATAACATCACCAGCCTCATCAAAGAAAAACATTTACACAAGCTTGGATTGGTGAAGACATCTCATGGATGGTAGATGGCTGGATAGCCACTTCCACCTGCAGATGCTAGAGAAGGAGGAGATGAAGAAGAAGAAGAAGCAGAAGATACCCCTGCTCCACAACAGTATTCTCTATTTGAATCTCTCATGATTCAAAAGATGGATGCTTTATTGTCTCTTCACCATGAGCATAGACCTGAGACTAATTCATCCTTGGAAGAGATGAAGTCTAGGCATAAGAATATAGAAGTTAGGATTGTTCTTGATGAGTTTGATAAACTCATTTAGTTTTCTTATGTTTCTTGCTCTGTTATGTGTTTTTTCTATTTCTATTTGGATTTTAATGTTTTCTTGATTAATGTACTGCACTTTCCCTTTCAATGAATTCTATGATATGTTTATTGCTACTTTTTGTCTTTAATCAGCCAAATAAGGGGAGAAATAGTCTGATAAATAAGGGGAGAAATAATGTTGTGTTTTATTTTTTTTGCTCTGTTTTAACATTGGAAAATTACCTAAGTCAGGGGGAGCAAAATTTAAGAAGAAATTGATCAATGATTAAGCTTAACATAATTGAGACATGACTTAGATGGCACTTGCTTACTGGACAGTTACCTGACATGAGCAAACTTATAAATCTAAAGATTGTGTAAGTTCTTAAGTTTGACGCATGCCCCTCCTTGGAGGGTTGGAGGGCAATCAAAACTTTAGCTCATATTTCAAATTTCTTAGTTTTTAACTCCAAAAATTCTTCTTTCTATGTTTTCCTTTTTCTTATTTTCATTTCTTAATTGATGACATGCACGCATTTAAAGAACAACAAGTTGACAGGTCGACTACCATCTTACATGGGTAGTTTGCCAAGCTTACAAGCATTGTATGTAGCACTTAAATGTTTCTCATCTCTAATTTCAGTACTTGAAGTACTTCCCTAGTTAACATGACATTTCCTAATTGAACATAATTGATATTGTTATCCTCATATGTTTATTAATCACACAGCATATGTGAATTTGTGACAGGTTCATGTAGAATAACTCATTTAGCAACGAAATACCAGCCAGATTAATATCTAAAAAAATAATTTTAAAGTAAGTATGCTCAACAACGGAACAATTTTCTTACATATTGTTAATGTATATGAAATTGCTTTAAATGAACATAATAGAACAAGGATCTTTTCAACAAGTCTTGTATCAAGATTAAAGTAACAACCATATTTAATTTATGTTCCAGTTATGATGGTAATCCTGAACTATACAGATGAAACAGGAAGCATTTTAAGATGGTTGTGGGAATTTCAATTGGAGTACTAGTGATTCTATTAATATTATTCTTGGTAAGTTTGGTACTATTTCTTAATGCATGAGAAAGGCGTGTAAAAAGAAACGTGAGAAAAAAGGTTAGCCATCCAGTTTATATCTAATGCTTTTGTTACAACTTGATTACAATAAAACTTCTTTGACCAAGCATTTTTGTCCCCATCATACATTTCTGGACGCACCAACAGTAAACCTGAATACTCATTTCTTTAGGGTGGAAATTTAATGGATGAAAATGCTACTTGCTATATTACATTCTTGGAGTTGAAAGAAGCTACTGACAATTTTTCAAAGAAAATTGGCAAAGGAAGCTTTGGATATGTCTACTATTGGAAAATGAAAGATGGAAAAGAAATAACAATTACAAGTATGAATGAATCATCTTGTCACGGGAACCAACAATTTGTTAACAAGGTAGAGTTCAATTTTGTCCCTTCGGCATTTTCAAATTTGAATTATGATAGACAGCAAGTTATGTTATGAATAATTTTTATCTTAGGAAGTGTATATCAACCAAAAAGAATTGATTCCATGAATTTCATTTGTATGACATTCTCCAAAATAAAAATGTAAATACCTCACTATCACAACCTTGTTGATTCCAGATCATGCCTAATTGTAACTGCATTAAAACATGGATTTCTTAGATAGCTAAACATAACAAAACTAATACATGAAAAATATTAATTTTCAGTTATTTGATTATAGAATCACAAAAATAATAATGCATATGTAACATCCTCAAATTTTATTTTGACTCATATTTAAAATTTAATTGTGGAAGTGTGATGATAACTAGATAAATGACCATATCACTTTTCCCTTAAATTAGAAAGGACAGAAATGCCCTTGAGGTTAAAATTACGAAAATGCCCCTAGATATTTTAGTTAGATATTTTAAGGAGGAAATTACACAAATGCCCTTGGATATTTTGGAAATGACAAGAATGCCCCTAGATATTTTGGCTAGATATTTTGTGGTGGAAATTACACAAATATCCTTGAACATTTTGGATAATTACCATTACGTCCCAAGAATAATAAATTACCATAATACCCTTTAGGTCAAAAATGACTAGATACCCTTTGAGAGTTTGTGGAAACTTGATGGAAGTATAGAGCACTCTTAGATAGCATATTATTAAGAGATTTTGTGACAAGAAACCATAGAATAGAATTTCTATGAATTTTATAAGGCGACAACTTTGAAATTGTATTCAGAAGGATTCGGGCATCAGAAAAATATGGAAAAATGAGAAATAGAATCTATGAAATTTTCTCTCAATTGTAGGATGTTCTAATAAAATGGTTTAGTAATTTTAATGGTCAGAAGAAAAATAGACCAATTGAAATTAAGATAAGAACAATCTTGTGCTAGAAGTCTGTATAGTACTCTGTAGAGATTCGTTATGAGTTATTTGTAATGAAACTATAGATAATTTTTGGAGATCTCTAGAGTTCTATTATTTCATATTATCTTTAGGTGAAAGAATTCAAATTAAATTTAACTTCTTACAAGGAATTACCATGTGAAAAACCATAAGTGGAATTAGATTTTACTTTAGCATCAAAAATGACATGTAATGGCATAAAAGGAAGGAAAACTTGTCATCCTACCCCTTAAGCTTGAAGTTCACGTGTGGAATGATGTAGTAAAGGGGAGAAGATTCATGAATAAGCCACTTGTAAAGGCAAGCTTCATGAAGAAGACAAGTGGTGGACACTTGGAATATGTATACAAGATGAGAAGAAAAATCTTCTCTTATCTCCTTTGGTAGAACACGTGGACAGCTCCAGACATTGTTTCAACAATCCCAACGGTCAAAAGTTACATATGTGGGATAGTAGTGTACCTTTAAAATGTTAAAGAGATCCAACGGTTAACGAATCCAGAATTAGAATTTTACTAAAACAGGTTTGGGATAAACACAAGAATGAAAGAAAAAGCATAAAAATCTTCCTTGGCAAGCTACTCCACGAAAATGCAAGAGAAATGGAGAAACTTCAAGAGCTTGGACACTTGGATGGTGGAGAATTAAGAGCCTTTATGATTTGGACAAGTGTAGGGACACTCTTAAAGGGGTGGACAAGTGGAAATGTAAGTCATTATGGTGTAGGAGATATTTTTCCATAAAGTGAATCCTAAACCACTATAGAAAGGGGGAAGGAGGACCTAAGTGCAAGACATTCTCCAAGCTTTCCTCTCTACACCTTCACGTGAACATCATCTCTTCATACTACCTTCATTTCATCTTTCTCCTTTAGAGTTAGAATCAAGTAAGAAAAGAAAACTCCACCATCTTGACAAAATTTCGTGAGAAACCTAGCAACCTTAGGAAGAGTTTTGACAAGCTTAGAAAAAGGATATCAAGGCTTCATCTCTAAGAGGATTTCCCAAGGAAGGAAGGAAGGAATCCATTTATCCATTCTATTTTCAAGATTCAAACTCACTTGAGGTAGGTTAAGCTTAAATCTCTAGTTAATCATTGGTTTGAATTAATTTACATGCTTTAGTAGACTGAATTATGGTTATTATTTAGGCTTGAATTTCGTGCCATTTGAAGGATATTCTTTGATGAGAATATGTTGATTTAAGCCATAAGATAGTTGACGATTTATACCCATCAATATTAGTTATGTATGGAAGCCCATTTGATGATCTTTTGAAGGTGATTTTGATGATATTTTGGGCTGTCTGTTATTATTTTTATGGAAAGATTTTGATTTAAATTTTAGAAGTAGAGGATGAATGGTATGTAGTTGAATGTTTTAAATACTTGATGATTTGATTTAAGGATTAATTAGTGAGGTGGTAGGTGAAAGGAAAATAAAAGATGCATACTAGACTTTAATCTTTTATTATGAAAATTTCAAGAGATTAGAAATTATTTGAAAGACATATTATGGATTATTAGTTAGATTACTAACATAATTTTCTATGAGGATATTCTTTGGTCATAATTTTGCTTGAATAAGATATAGCGGTTTAACCATACTTATAAGCTTATTGGATAAGGTATGGTGGTGTAACCATACTTATGATACATATGAAGATATGATGAAAATATTTTCCATAAGGGAATATGTATTTTGCTTATGGATTTGATTTTTATGGATGTTGATGTGAATAAGATAGGTGGATTCATGTTTCCATGTTCCAAGTCCAGTACGAGGCTTTGGGGAAACGGAATCTGATGCTACATACAGTACGATATGTAGTACCCAAGTGCAAGGATATATGGCAAAATTCATGCATGTTTGCTAAGACAATAGCAGCGTCCACACTCAGTGTGGCCACATACAGTACGATATGTGGAGGCCATTTGCCCTGGGATAGTTCATCTCATGCATTCATATAGTTGCATATTTCTTGTGGATGTGTTTGATTATTTGAATGATTTTACTAACCTACTAATAAGTTCGGGATTTAGCTTTGCCTACTGAGAAATTTATTTCTCACAAGATTTG
>PYAF01000022.1:99084-120589 GCA_007407185.1 Glycine tomentella
GGATTTTGAAAAGTGTTTTGTACTTGTATAAACTTTTGTAACAGAGACATTGACTAATGAATTAGTCTTTACATATTTTGTAAATTTTAATGACTTGGAATTTTTACTAATACACGTTTCTTGAAAAAAATTTATTCTAAGTAAAAATACTAGTAATAAAATCAACTTAGAAATTAGGTCGTTACAGCATATCCTGGTCTGACTAACTCTTCTTATGTAGGTCCTTCTAACAATTCTTATGCAGGTTCTTCAAATAAGAGTCCACAACAACAACAAGCTCAGCCTGATAAATGTCAAAAATGGAAGATTCTCTAACTCAGTTTATGCAGATATTCATCACAAATTAGAAAAATTGATGATTCCAATAAAAATCTTGAAGTTCAAGTTGGACAACTTGTAAAACAACTGTCTAAGCATGGAAGTGGATATTTTTTAGCAAACACACAGGTTAACCCAAAGGGACCAAAGGAGTGTTTTAGAGTGGATGTCTTGGATAAAGTGATTTCTGACTTCAAGAGGTTGATTCAAAGATAGTTTAGAGAAAACATTGACTGAAGCATTTGAGGAGATAAGTGAATTTGAAGAAAATGAGCTTTTAGATTGTCTCCAATAGCTAGATGTTTTTAAGGAAACTCCTTACCACCAATCTCTCTTTGAAGAATTGACAGAGGAAAAGAAGAAAGAAGAATCAAAGATGGAGTTGAAAGCACTACCTCCACATTTGAAATATGTTTTTCTTGTAGGTGATTCACAAAAACTAATTATCATTAATTCAAGTCTTTCTAAAGAAGAAGAAAAGAAAGTGGTGAAAATTTTAAAGGAGAACATAGAAACCATTGGCTCACTACTGTTGTCCAATTGCAGGATGCCTGAGCCATAACAAGGGCGCCCGACTAAAAAGACATTAAAGAAGCGCTCCTAGGAGGCAACCCAGTATTTCTAAACTTTGTTTAATTTGTGTTACTTGAATTTTATGTCTTATGTTTCTGAATTATATTTCTAAACTTTATTTTTGAGTCTTTATTGGAGAATTATGTTTTTGAATGTATAACCTGTTTTGTTAGAGCTACCATTGCATGGCCTGGGGACAGGCCTAGTTTTCAGGAAGAGGAATAAGAGATGAGGATGAAGACATGATAGATCCTATTGATTACTTCATTGGAGGATATTGAACTCCTCAGTCATGATCGTCAAAAATTCGTGAACTTGTCTTTATATTTCTTTATTGTTTTATATTAAACTTCAGTAGTTTATTACCTTATTTACTATTTTAGATTTTTGCTTTGATATTTATGCGCTTTTATGATTTTGACTGGTTTATGCGTGCACTTTGGTATGTGTACACAAAGGTTTCCCTCGTTCTGGTAATACACATTAGTGAATAATTTTGTTCCATTAGCGTACTTGTAAAACATATATAACTCTTTTTGGGACTTCAACATAAAATTGTTCTTGGACATAACATGTTTTAGAAAGCATCAGCAGTTGATGATTTTAGAACTTGCTTTGGAATTGGATCTAAACACAACAAAGTGATTTTTGGAAGCATTGAGAATGAAAAACAATGAATGGTTTTCCCAAATACCAAATGAATTCATATGTTTTTGCATGAACTTGATAAAGAACAACTTTCAAAACACTGATTTGATTTGAACATGAAAATAGGACTTAATCTATAGTAACTGTGTGCAACCACAAATTTTACATTGAGTGTCCTTTAGAAACATTAGAGAAAACACTCATTTGAGATAATTTTCTCTGTTTGAGTGAATCAGGTGTGTTTTCTCTAATGTTCTTTAGAAACAAAATGTGAATTGATCTTAATCTCATTTGGTTCTATGAATTTCATCTTTTGTGCTTCATTTATCACTGTTGAGTGTTTGCAAAATGTTGTTTTGATCACTTTAGAGGTTGATTCTTTATAAATCATGTTCATAATTTTGGTGTAGAAATATTGAAGCATTTTTATATCATACTTATACTTTTGTTATTCGTAATTTTATTTCTATACTTTGCTTGAGGACAAGCAAGATTCTAGGTTGGAGGGAGTTTATAAATGTCATATTTAAGTTATTTTTGGGATTAGATTGCTAGCGCTTATCTTTTGATTTTAGTAGATTTCTTATAAACTTCCCTTAATTGTAATTGTTTTATATATTGTACATTTATAAATGTTATTTTTAAATATGAAGATTCATCCGTGCATTTCTTATGGTTAGATGGTTATTTGTTGGACCCAAAAACCAAGCCAAGATGAAGAGCAAAAGGGTCATTTCTAAAGAATTCAAAAGTGCCACTCTCCTTGGTTAGCAATCAACTCACCTGGTCTAGTGATATTCCTTTAACATGAAGTTATCAACTCACCTAGGCTAGCTATAACTCGCATGGGCGAGTGACATAACTTAACCTTGAGGGAAGCAGCTCGCCTGGGCAAGTTGGTCTGACACCTCTTGGACTATTTCATGTAAAATCCATGCAAGAGGTGAATAACAGAAGAAGGACACAGAACCAGAGGAAGAACAACACGAACCAAGGAGAGAGAAGAGAGAAAAGTGGAGTTGGAACTACAAAGAAGTGACTTGGACTGCATCCTTCATCATTTCTCCTTAGTATTGGATGTAATATTTATACCCTTATCTATCTTTTTGGATAATTTATATATAAAAATATTTTCTACTCATATTGGTAATTTCATTTTGTTCGTAATGTTTGATTCTATTTGATCACTAGCTTCATGAAATTGAATTTTAAGTTTGACTAGAAAGTACTATTAGAATTTGAACTGGATGAATTTACTCTTTACGTTATGTTCATAGGAATAAAGCATAACATTTTAATTGCAAATAGCACGAGATTATGATTTTAATGTTGAGATAATTATTTCATATGCGAGGAATCAATATTAGGTAAATATTCTTAGGATTCTAAAATGTGAGGGATCGATTCGGGGTAATTTAATGTGTGCATCAATGATGTTAGAAAATGATTCATATGTATTAATATTATTTGAATACTGAGGATATGAATGATTAAATCCAATCCTATGTTTCCCTTGAATTAGTTAAATTCATTTTACTTGTTTTTGTAATTTTACGTATTTTCGACGCACTAATTTCGTTATTTTCATTAAACCAATTAGAAATCGATAAAATTTGTTGTACATAACTATTGAACTGTTTACTTTAATCTGGAGAAACTGAGTAACTTAAGTCCCTATAGAGATGAACTCTTTTATAAAATCTATAACTTGCAACAACATTGGTACGCTTACCAATAGTTTAACAATCGAACACCCCCAGACTCAGACAAAAGCGCGTACAGGTAAATATCAATATATTTTAGAAATATAAAACACACACCACAAATACAAGTGTCAGAGTTCACACTCTCTCAGTCTTAGGCATTCATAAGCAATAATAAAATTTCATCATTCATTCATATCTTAGCAACCACACTAGCAGACAATATATTCACTTAAATCATAACAATAGTCATCAGACATGCATACAATCAATCTTAGGATTGAGCATGACATCTGTAACACCCAGGGTCCTGATGAGGGCGGGGAGTGATCGCCGGTGCAATGAGGCACTGACAAGGAGTGGCTCCTGGAAGACTTGCAACAGGAGGGGTACATGAATGAATCGAATACACACCCAAACGAGAGGGATCTAGAGGCTGTACAAGTATGAGACTGTACAGTTGAGGATAACTTGAAAGAAATAATAGGCACTACTTATACCAACAAGGTGCATCTACTTTTCGGTAACCTATAACTTAAGAACTCCACAATTAAGCGTGCTTGACTTGGAGCAATTCTGGGATGGGTGACCTCCTGGAAAGTTTCTCAGGAAGTGTGTGAGTGAGGACAAAGCACGCTGAAAAGTCTTGTGTTGGTGTGTGGGGACAGTCATTAATCCTGCAAGTGGCCGGGCGTTACAAGTGGTATCAGAGCACAGCCTCTCTACCAGTACGGTGTGGTTCGAGGACGAACCAAGCAGAAGCTGGAGGACATATAACGTCCTGGGCACTGATGAAGGCGAGGAGTGATCGTCGGTGCAATGAGGCGCGGACAAGGAGCAGCTCCTGGCAGGCTTCCAGCAGGAGGGTACATGAATGAATCGAATACACACTCAAACGAGAGAGATCCAGAGGCTGTACAGGTATGGGACTGTATAGTTGAGGATAACTTAAAGGAAATAATAGGTACTACCTATACCAACAAGGTGCATCTACTTTTCGGTAGCCTATAACTTAAGAACTCCACAGTTTTGGGATGGGTGACCTCCTGGGAAGTTTCTTGGGAAGTGTGTGAGTGAGGACAAAGCACACTGAAAAGTCTGGTATTGGTATGTGGGGACAGTCATTGATCTTGCAAGTGGCTGGGCGTTACAACATTCACCTTATATTTCAATAATTACATTAACAGTATCCATAACATTTCGAGGCATAACAGTAACGATCAAAGAAAAATTTCAATTAATCATACAATCCACAAACATTACATGCAACATCAAATTACAAATTAGAGAATTAATACAAGTTGGTCCTCACATGTTTAGTAATTTTGTTTGTCTTAGCTTACAAGTTCACAGCAGATCCTAGAGCGGTTCTCAAGGCTACTTGACACTCCCTTAGGGTTTTCTTCATTCTAAATCCATTTTTAGTCTTAGAATTACCAAATTAAGTCATCTAATGTCCAGTATCAAGTTGCTGCCCTGTTTCACAAAGTTTCACTCTTAAACTTGTCTTCAAATTTCTTAGTGTTCCAGAAATCGGTTATTCATAAATTTTACATGCTACCTTATATATTTACACCTAAAAAATTATTTTTTTAATTCAAATCTTTAATAAAAACTTTCCATAGATCCATAACCACCATTTTAATTTTGTGACTTACTTAATCCTACAAAATATCTTTAAACTGGTTTTGTTCATAACTTTTGCTAGAAAACTCCTATTTAAGTGAAATTTAAGGATAACCCTAAGTTTTGAAACTTAAAGAACTCATATTTAACCTTAAAACTTCAATAAAAACATCAAATCACACAGTTCCATCAAAGGAAATAGCTACAAAATTTTGAACATCAACACAACATGCAATGAAGTCTAGCTTCTAAAGATTACAGTATCAAAATTCAAGAAATGGAAAGATCCCCCGTACCTTGATGAAGTGATTGAGCATTTTTAGTTTAATACTTTTATGTTCTTGTCAGCTTATTTGACTTCTCTTAGACTCTTATTTTCTCACTTTTAACTTTGTTTTGGTCTTAGGCAAATAATTGGACTTAATTGATAGTTGTTGCTTATTTGCAGATTTTGTGCTTTCTTGACCTATCTTCCTTGTGCAGGATCTAGATGATTCTAAAGAACTCCAAATGGAGCATATGAGTAGTCACTGGAAAACTAATACAATTTTGTCTGAGATAAGCTTAGCCAATTCTGCCGGTTTCAGGGTCATTTTAGGTTTGGAATTCAGAACCTCTGCACTTGAGCTTTGGGTTGCAAGTTTGGGATTTGATTTGTGTAATTAACTTAATTAGTTAGATTAGATGGCCTAATCAGGGCTTATCCCTTTCTTCTGTTTAGTCATTATATATTAGTGTAGTTATTTAGTTAGTTAGTTAGCTATTTCATTTTATACAAACAAATTTCAGAAGCTTTGTGTGCAAGTTCTTATTAGATCAAACTCCCCTCTCTCTTTTTCTCTAAACTTTTCTTCATTGTTCTCCTTCCTTTCATCTATGTTCTTTTATTTTCTTGCACAAATTTTGTGGCTCTTCCACTGATGATGATCATGGAAGGCTAAACAATCAATCAATATAAGGATCCAGTCCAAGCAAGGAGAATTTGAGTTCTGATTTGGTATTTCAATTTCTTTGTGAATGTTCATCTTTTTCTTCAATCCTATTTTCGATTTTCATGATTATGAATGTGTTTAGGATTGAAAATGGATTAGGTTATGGATTCATTTCCTAATTTTGACTTTTAATCACAGATTGTTTGGATGATATTTCAATTTGATTTGTGATTTCAATTGATTTAGGAGTTAATTCGACTGAACTGCTTCTAATTATATTAGTTGAACTTTCACAATATGATCATTATCTGAATAACTATGATAATTCGAATGTTTGGTTTGGTGAATTGGATTGATATTCTTGAATCTGTTTGACAATATCTTTCATCAATTTTGTAGTTTCTGCATTTTTCTGCAATTCTTGTTTGTGTTTCTTCAATTTTTGTTCATTGTCTGCAAACCGTTTGATAAAATTCTCCTACTGTTTATAAGTGTATTAAGTTAGGAACCAAATTGAATTGTATCTCTGAGTCAACCTAGGTTATTCATGTACTACATAATTATCCTAGTTTTATTTTTTTGTAGTGATTCAACAGTTGTTATCATGAAGTTTGCACGAAGATGCTCAAATGAACCAAGAACTCATATCTAGATGTTCCCAAGCTTCAAAGGATGAAAAAAGAAATTTGTAACCAAGAATGAGAGTTTTGCACAAAAATGGTGATGAAACAAGAATAGAATGAAGATTAAGAGTCTCTTACCAAAGCTTTGAGGAAAGAAGCCTCAAGAACACTTGTATGAAGCTTGGAAGAAGAAGAAGAAAATGGATTCATCTCCCTCCCTTGAAGAACTCGTGCACAACAATGGAGAATGAAGGTTCCAAGTTTGATTGTTTTTTGGATAAGTAAAGAGATAAGGCTTAAGGCTTGGTCCAAATGAAACTTGGTTAGACTTAATGTTGACAAGATCAAATTTACAAAATTAATGACCATTTTATAGCCATGGTGGATGCGCGAAATGTTTCCATATATGGGTATTTTGCCTTTTGAATTTTTAACCAGAAATGGCTAAAGTAGGCTTAATCAAAAATGGTAAAAACTACTTTTTCTAAAAATTGGTCAATTTTATCCTGATCTTCTATATTAGTGTGCTAACATCCCTTGGGAACTCAAAGTGAACCTTTCGCAGATTCCACTCGCACAAAGACAAATTACACTACGACTCAATGCACAATGCAATTCTTGCACAGATGGAAATCTAACTTAAACAATTTATATTTCTCTGCCAGGCTTTACTAAACCAATCACATCTATATAAACATAGCACGATAATCTATGATTAAAGACATATAACTAATAAAATTAAATTCATACATGCACAAATGACATAACACAGTTTTCTCTGTCAATCTGAGTTGTAATTTTTAAGGGTGTTACAATTCTAACTTATTTTAATTATTCTACATCATATAGTCAAACACTTTAATTAGTCAACAACAAATTAAACTAAAATTCTATTTTAAAACTAGTTGTATAATCATTTATGAAAATGCCCTTCACTTTTAATGCTTATGACTTAATTATCCTTTTTCTAATTCAATGAAATTTGGATCACCATTAATCAACCTTAATTATCCCAACTTAATTTCTAACCTTACTTGCATTAATTACTAATTTTCTTCTTTCAAACTTCTAATTTCCATTTGTAGACCAAAATACAATTATTAACATCTAGGCCATTAATGAGTTGACCATTATTTGATCAAAGAATTTTCTCTAGACTATCCTTATTCTTTCTAGACTTTAGCTTAAAAACTTAAGAGTTTGACCATGCTTAGATATCCTATGCTAATATCTCATTTTCTACCATTTCAATAGTCTAAAAACACTACCTAACCACACATCAAAGCAATAACATTTTCTACCACATAAAAAATTAGGATTACAACCAGATGGGCCATCCCAAGTCTATTATGATGCAAAAATATTTGAAATTTCATGTGGACACCCATTGAAGAGTTAGGAAATTCTTCAATCTAATTATTTCATATGTACTATATGATCCTAAAGGAAGTTTATAATTAGACCATCACCAAGAAAAAATGGGATTAAATCCATTTTATTTTTATATCGGATATAGGATGATATTTGTGGACCAATACACCCACCATGTGAATCATTTAGATATTTCATGATTTTAATTGATGCATCAACTAGATTATCACATGTATCCTTATTGTCAACTAGCAACTAGACATTTATCATATTGTTGGCTCAATTAATTCAAGTTAGAGCTCATTTTCAAATTATCCAATTGAGAGAATATGTCTTAATAATGGTGATGAAGTTACATCTCATGCTTGTATGTTGGGTCTGAATCTCCGTATGTTGAATTATCAACAATAAATTTATTTACGAATCAATTTGTCGATTGTTATTTTGAATTAGTTTTCCCAACATGACGGGAGATAGTACGCAGCTGAAAAAAGGAGATTAGTTGAAATGAATTATCATTATCTTGATCCTCGTACAAACAATTTGAACTAAAAGTTCAAAAGATAATTTATTTACAAAATTTAGTCAAAAGAAGTTACTAAATCATATGCATTAACGTCTAATGCTCCAATAAAATTTGATGTCCCTGTTGGACAATATTGCAAAATGGGTCTCAGAAATGCATGAAGTGTGCTAGACACATTGGTTCCAAAGATAAAAATCCTCAATTAAGAAAAGGAGCTAAAAAGTAAGATGGTCAAATTGAGTTTATGAGAATGTTGAAAGATTTCTTTGATATCATTATATGTTTTAGTTCCAGAAGAACTCAAGAACTTCAAATTAGTGAAAATAAAGAGGTCTCATTATGTCATGAATGGAATATGATGGAAGATTTCTTTGACATAATTATATGTTTTAGTTCTATAAGAACTCAAGAACTTCAAATTAGTGAAAATAAAGAGGTCTCATTATGTCGTGAATGAAATATGATGGAACCAAAATAAAGTCAATGTTGACAATGTATTTGCATATAATGTAGCGCTAAATGTAATAGATGATAATGATAATAAGGATCAAGAGTAAGTCTATAAATGATTGGCCAAAATAGAAAGACTCAATTGAGTCAAAATTAGACTCGTTTCCCAAAGTGAATGATTTTTGGACATGTATTCTATACATTTAAAGATGTAAAGTAGAGTTATGTTTTTGGACATGTACTACAATCACTTGAAAATGAAAATTTTGGACATGTAGTCCATATACTTGAAGACATAAAACTAATTAGATTTTTGGACCTGCAATGCATATACTTGAGATGTAAAATCTATTACATTTTTGGATTTGGACTTGTTGGTTATACAATTGAAGATGTTAAACCAATTGGATTCAAATAGATTTTTCTGCAAAAACAAAATTAGAATGATGATATTGAGAGAGAGAAAATATAACTTGACATTAATTTTGAAGACACATATTCACCTGTAGTGGATTGAGTACTTTTGGTATTTAATCACACAAGTAGCACATAAAGGGATTAATTTACATCTAATGAATGTTGTTGCAACTTACTTATATTATTCATATGACTCTCTTGATAATGACATTTGTATGAGACTCCCTAAAGGATATAATTGGTCCAATAATGCATATTCTCTAGAAAAATACTATCTATGGACTAAAGCAATCAAGTAGCATGAGGTATAGTCGACTTAATGAGTACTTGTTATGTATTTTCATGAAAATTTGAACATAGATTTTTCATAATTGTTATTTATGTAGATGACCTAAATATTATTGAAACTCTTGAAGAGCTTCCAAAAGCTATAGATTGATTTATAAAAGTAATTTGAGATGAAAGACCTAGGAAGCACAAAAATTTGTTTAAGAAATTGAATATTTAAATAATAGAATTTTTGTGCACCAAGAAGCTTATATAGCAAAGGTGCTTAAAATGTCTTATATGGTAAATCACATTCATTGTACATTAAAATGATTGAAGATCTCTAGATGTGAACTAAGATTCTTCTAGATCTTGAGAAAAATGATGAAAAAGTTCTCTGTCTTGAAATACCATCTCTTAGTGTTATTGAAACACTAATGTATTTTACTACGCATACATGATTCAATATGCCATTTTCCATTAATTCACTAGAAAAATATAATTCTTCACCAATACGAAGATATTTAAGCATGTACTTTGTTATTTTAAATGTTATTTCTTAGATCCTTATAATGATATATCATAAGTTTACATGAGGTGATAAAACAATTCCATGAAAATATGTGAAATAAGCCAAAATAGGCATATCAGCTAATCATGCAGAAAGTTTATCTCAACATGAGAAAAAAAAAAAGGAATCGACAATCACATATGGAGACAATGTTACACGTATTGTTTGGTTGAAAGAAGGATACATCAAAGGAGATAGCAAAAAATATATTTTACCAAATTTCTTTTTCACCTATGATCTCCAAAAGAATGGTGATATAAATGTAAAACAAGTTCGTTCATGTGAGAGTCTAAAAGATTTCTTTGCAAAGTCAGTACCAAGAAAGACTTTTGAGAAAGTGACTCACAAGATTGGATTTCATCATCTTAAAGATGGTTGTCTACATGAGGGGGAGAAATAAATACATTATGCACTCTTTTTTCCTTTGTCATGGTTTTGTCTCATTGGATTTTTCCAATAAGGTTTTTAATGAGATAGAAGATAACATATTGAAGAATGTTGTACTCTTTTTCCTTTACTAGTTTTTTATCCAGCGAGGTTTTTCCTTGTAAAGCTTTAACGAGACACATTCTTAGATAATGGACATCTAAGATGGAGTTTTATAAATAATCTATTAGTGGTTGTTTATATTTTCATTATCTTTTATAATTTTTCCTTGTTTATATTTATCTTTTGTAACTTTTCCAATTATTTTTTATACCTATATTAGGCCACTTCTATTGGAAAGAATATACACAATTATCATTCTCTTTAACCTCTTGTATTTTCTTCTTTTTACTTTTCTCTTTACTTTTTTGCTTCGATTTATATTTCATTTAACAAATAGTTATATTTCATTGATAAAAATTTATAATATTTATAATTTAAATATAAAAGATACTTCTACAATTACTCTTTTTTCTTTTAAAAAAAGAGCAAAAAAGTTAAATTACACTTTTAACTTTAAAATTATGAGAGAGAAAACAGCTAACATAATTACTATTTTTAGCCTTAAAAGAATGGAAAAATTAAAATTACAAAATTCCTCATTTCTAATTTTATATATATATATATATATATAAATATATATATTTAAAAAATAAGGAAAATTAAAATTATATATATTTTTTAGACAGTAAAATTAAATTTCTAGGAAGCACGAATCCAGCCTTAATGGGCATGGCCATGAGACGAGTCTAGAATTTTATAAATTAAATTAGTATTATTTTCTTCTTTAATTAGTTATTCAATAACAATTTATTAATATCCTCAATTTCTTTATTTACTACTCAAATTTTTCCAATCAACAAGTGTAATTATATATTTGCAATTAACCTAAAATAATATTTTGTTCAGCTGCAGTCAAAAATATATTTTATTCAGTTATTTTTTAAAAAAATAAAAATTAAAAATGATAAATGTTCATATTTTTTGCATTTTCGTTTGTCTTTTATTACTATTAAAATATATTTTTATTAATTCAATCATTATTCTTTTAAATATTTAAATTTATATTTTTATATTCCTTTTTATTCAGTACGAAGTATTGCAGTACGAAACACACGAAACACTTAACATGTGCAATTAAATTTTGATGTGTAATTATTTTAAAATAATAAATTAAAATATTTAAAATTAACAGATTTCTGATTCTATATCCTAGATTTTGTCCCTCTAATTATGGATGCACTCCTACCAAAGCAGCTTCGACGATTTCAAGTTTTTCTGGGTGTGATATCTAGTTGATGACTAATAATATCTAATTGTTTCTAAAAGACAACAATGCAATAGTGAAAATGAAAAATTTGTTGTAGCAAATCAAATGCTACAGATGAAAGATATATAAAAGGGATGAGACTTTCTTTCTGTCTTGTAGTTTCTTTTTTTTTCTTCTCATTTTCTATGTTAGAAAAAAAAAGAGAGAGATGAATTGAAATATATATAAAAGGTCCCTTCAGTCTGATTATGAAGTTTCTAACAGGTTTCTTCAGTTCCAAAATCAATAATTTTATAGCAGGCCGTTATATTTTGGATATCCAATAATTAAAAATGATCCTTCTTAATTAAGAATAAAAAAATTCAAACACAAAAAAAGAAACTTGCGGTTATAAATCAAACCCAAACCACATCATTTGTGCTTCTTTTAATACGAAATTTGTTTCGTACCAAAAAGCATTTCCCGATTCTCAAATACCCGTGCAATGCAAAGAATAGCTGCAAGTTAGATTAAATTAAAAGCCCATTTTGATCATTTCTAATTATCAATTGTGGGATATATTTGATAATCAATGGCGGCTCAAAAACTGTGAATATTTGTTTCAAAATCAAATTTAAATTTTATCAATTAAAATAAAAAATAAATAAATCAAACATTGAGAAAGTCATTTCTATTCCTCTTCGAAACTCTACCACCACCACTAGGACTACTAATCCTGGCAACAGAAGGCACGAAAACACGAATCGGGTGCCTCACATTGCCACACAAATTACTCATAGTAACCCGAATTACTGAAGCCTTATCAGGATTATTCCTCATGCCTTGTGGCAACATACACCTCACAACTTCTTGAGCAACAAAAACAACTCTCGTGGTAAGTAAAAAGGCATTGTCTTTGAAGAAACTTTTCCGCCCGAAATGGCATCGGATCCAAGTCGGATCCGAGATATTGTGTGGCCATAGATTCAGCCCTTTCACAAACACAATCATGGTGTCTCTATCGAGGGTAGCCTCATACGCCACCTTGTCCCAAGATTGAGTTGTTTGGTTCACCAAAACGCCCAAATTCTGATGACCCACCACGTTGCGCTATAACGCCCTGAAATTTCAATAACTGAAAATAAATGTTTGATGTATTCCTTGTGTTATTTGATTATTTTTTTAGTTTAGATTAGTTGAAGTTTTGTGTAAATTATCCTTGTGCAACTGCTTGGTGTGGATGTAGGTTATGTGGAGTTTATATGTGGATGTTAGGTTATATGATCAAGTTTGACCCAAAACCTGTTTCGGTAAAACTACATTCTCAAACTCGTTAACCGTTGGATCGCCTTCAAATTTGAACTGTAGGTTTACAACACAAGTCTTTATGTTTTGACCATTGGGATTTGCGAAATAATAAATTTAGATATCTCTCTTAGCGAAACCAGAGCGCTAAGCACAATTTCAAACATAAAGATAAATTCGATTAGCAAGACGAGTTTGCTAAGCGAGATCTGTAGTCTATAAATACGTCCATCAGCGCCAAAAATGTGTTTTTCACTCTTTTTTCCCCAAACCCTAACCCTCCTCCTCCACCACCCACGACCATCGATGACCGCCACGAGCCATGATAGAGGACTATCCAAAGAGCAGAAAGATCTAGAAGCACTCCATGAATTGAAGAGTCTAATGACAAGGTCCAAAGTCAAGCTTCTACAAGAAGAGATGACCAAGAGAATCCAGGATGGACTAATTATCAAAGGCAAGGATGGAGGATGTCATAAGGAGTTGAATTGGAGCATATTGAAGATTGTTGAGCAGCTCGCTTAGTGCGCATGTTGCGCTTAGCACAATTCCTTGGCAGAGAATTTTTTGGGCTTAGTGCGCAATGTCTGCGAGGATTTTTGTATTTCTTGTTTATTTGTGTAATGGGCCTCAATGTGGACTGAAATAGGCTCAAACTATGCGTTTTTAGGTTTTATTAGAGGCTTTGCTCGATAAGTACTCAGATGTTGTGGTTTTTGGCATAACCTTGATTAATGAAATTAAGCATTTGCTTGAATTGAGAGCTTAGTCTCTTCTTGGTTCTTGGTTGAACCCAAATCGATTCTTATCAAGGAAGCTTTCCTTTGTGGCGAATCCTTCTCCGACTTATCGCTCCACTACGGATCGTGGCGTCATTCATTACCATCTTCTTAATCTTCTCCATCTTTTGTTTTTAAGTTCTAAACAACTATCCATGGAGTCTTGAAATTTGCATCCGGAAACGATCTAATCCAAGCGTTTATGCCTTGGTCGTCATCATGTGGTAATCAGATCTTGAATCTGGAGAGCAATTTGAAATGATTTCTATCAATTTAGGTGCAATTTTCATTTTTATTTTTTTCCAGAAAAGTAAATTCCTTTGATTCTTGCTTGTTTGTGTTTAATTTTGTGTTTTTCTGATTTTATGTTGCATTTTCCTTCAATTAACCTATCTTTTTGTTGAATTCAGAGTTGATTTGAGTGTGGGTTATTCTTCATGTTCTTTGTGTTCTTCATGAAACTCATAGTACTGCTGGAAAATTTCTGAGTTTGATCGATAACAATTCTGTCTAGAGAGTATTGGGGCGTTTGTGTAAATATCAAAAGATTATGGTCCTAAAAGAGAAAATACGAAGGACCAAAGAGCAAAATTTAAAAAATATTTTGGGAAAAAAAATATGAGGACCAAAATATATAAAGAAAAAAGGTGACAGTCAAACACCCCTCTCTCCTAGTGTGTGCTTATTGTTGATTTCTAATACTCTCATCTTGCATTTTTTTTTATATCTTCCTATTTGCCTTGTTTGGCATTCCTTTTGAGTAGTACTTTCTTTTTGAGCTTTTATTGTTTGTCTTTTAAATTTCCAAGGTTTTGTCTTAGAGTTTTCTTTCTTCCTTGACCTCTTAAGTTGATTTTAGATTTGTTTTATCTTTCACTTTGGTTACTCCTTGAATTGAAATCTTTGGTTGATTTCAAGGGCTGAAGAAGAGTTAGGGAGTGAAAAAAGAAAAGAGTGAACCTTATAGAAAAAAATCTTACAAGTGTGAAACATGAGTGTTGAAGAGTGTAAACACTTAGTGAGTGGTAAGGTCCAATATTTTGTTTATTTTACTAACCTTTTCTTGTAGCAATGGTGTCCGAAAGTGATAGTGATCCACCTTCTCCTAGAACCGATAAGCTAATGGCTTCATTGGCTAAGCAAATGGATAAGTTGCAAAGAAATGTTGAAAGAATGATGGAAGACAGATTTGATGAGATACAAAGAAGCACTCAATAGTTGAGTGGAAGAATGGAAGACATAGAGAGGAGGAGGCATTATAGGTCACCTCATTCTTCTCAAGGTAGTGATGATGGCTATGAAAATGGTAGAAGACATAGGCATAGGAGGAATAAGGATGACATGGATGATGTAAAGGTCAAAATTCCCAAGTTCTTAGGTACTTATGATTCAGAGGCTTACCTTGATTGGGAGATGAAAGTGGACCAAATTTTCGATCGCAACAATTTTAGTGAAGAAAAGAAAATGAAGTTGGCTAGCTTAGAATTTGAGGGATATGCCTTGGTGTGGTGGCATCAAGTCCAATTGGATAGAGACAGATTGAGAAGACATAGAGCAGATACATGGGAGGTAATGAAGAGAATCATGAGGGAGAGATTTGTCCCACCTTAATATGAAAGGAAAATGCATAACAAGTTACAAAGGCACTATCAAGGAAGTAAAAGTGTTGATGATTATTACAAAGAAATGGAGATTTCTTTAATAAGAGCAAACATTGAAGAGACTAATGAGGCTACAATGGCTAGATTCGAATGGTTTGAATAGGAACATTCATGATGTTGTAGAGCTTCAAAGCTACAACACCCTGAATGAACTTATACATAGGGCTGTGAAAGTAGAGCAACAATTAAAGAGAAAATAAGCCTACAAGAAACCTTCATATGGTTATTCATCTTGGAAGGATAAGGACACTTCCAAGAAAGAGGGTTCTTCTTCACAACATACTGAAAGGAAGTCTTCAAGAGGCAATCCTACTTCTCCTACTCAACCCTCTTCCAATAAATCTAGTTCCATTAAATGTTTTATGTGTTTGGGAAAAGGTCACATTGCATCCCATTGTCCTAACAAAAGGGTCATGATTGTGTTGGAGAATGGAGAGGTGGATAATGATTCATCTAAGAGCTCTCATAGTTCATCTAGTGAAAGGGAGGATGATGGTTTTCTTCCACCAGAAAAGGGAGATCTTTTGATGGTAAGAAGACTCATGGGAAGTTTGTGCAAAGATCGAGATGATACACAAAGAGAAAACATTTTCTAGATGCTTAGTGAATAGAAAGGTTTGTTCTCTAATCATTGATGGAGGAAGTTGTTCCAATGTTACAAGCACTAGATTAGTGGTGATGCTTGATGTAAAAACTGCCCCTCATCCTAAGCCTTATAAATAGCAATGGTTGAGTAACAATGGTGAGTTGGTTGTGGATCAGCAAGTGTTGCTTACATTCTGTATTGGAAAATATGTTGATGAAGTGCTTTGTGATATGGTTCCCATGGAAGCTGACCATGTTTTGCTTGGTAGACTGTGGCAGTATGATCGAGATGTTATCCATAATAGGGGTCACCAGTCAATATTCTTTCTTACATAAAGGTAAAAAGGTAGTTCTCTCACCTTTGTCTCCAAGAGAGGTGTGTTGAGGATCAAATAAAAATTAGATTAAAAAGAGAAAAGAAAAGAAAATCAAAGAAGAAAAGAGACCTTTGAGAGAGAAGACCAAAAATAAAAAGATGGTAAAAGGAGTGGGAAAAAAAGAACAAAAAAATAGAAAAAAAAGAGTAAAAAACAATTAGTGATAAAAAAGATTTTGTTCATCAAACCTGAGGTAAAAAAAGTGATGCTACCTAGACAACAAATGTATTTACTCATTACAAATTATATGTGCTTGTCTTATAGTGTCCTTGAGTTGCCTCAAGGTTTTGATACACTCTTAAAGAAGTTTGAGGATGTCTTTCCACAAGACATTCCCCATGGCTTGCCTCTTTTGAGAGGAATTGAACATCAAATACATCTTGATCCATGAGCTTCACTTCCTAATAGGACTGCCTATAGGAGTAATCCGGAAGAGACAAAGGAGATCCAAAAGTAAGTTGCAGGGTTGATTCAAAGAGGATGGGTGAAAGAAAGCTTGAGCCCATGTGCAATGTCGGTCATCTTAGTCCCCAAGAAAGATGGCACGTGTAACGACCCGTCTCGTCGTTACGATATCACTATTCTAAACATATAATTTCAATTTTTAATAAAAACTCTATCAATTTGATTATGAAAATGAGAGTAAATTTTTCACGATAATACACTTATCATACATCGCACAAATACATAAATAAATAAATATACAAATATCTATAAATTGAACTACATATGTCATTCACATGTTAGAACTTAGTTTAGTTTTTTACATGTATTTAAGTCTGAAATTTACATGCCCAACCTAAACGTATTTAAGGAACCAACTAAGAAAGAGTTAATAACAAAAACACAACTCTCTCCCAAAATGGATTCCAACATTATTACGTCGGCTTGGCGGCTCCAACAAAAGGATCTCTCTCCAATGTAACCTATTGTTGCTCATCTGCTCCCACGAACAAAAGTTCGTGATCATCACAGGTACCAACCACACAGTACAAAATTTTAAGTGTGAGTTTACTATACAAAATCAACAAGTTTCAGATAACAATAATTAGAAAGAAAGTAACAATAATAGCCACAATCATTCTCAGTAATTAATCAGTTCAATACACACTCAACAAACTAGTCATCCACTTTTTCCACCGTTCAAATCAATTATGCTCAAAATGATGCATGCACCTGACTCCACTCTCACCATGCAATATGGTACCATTCCCATGGAAATAGTCTATCTCAGGAAAATGATTCAGTAGTTTATTGAGGTCACCCTGTTGTTCACTGGTCATTCCCCCCCACAGTGATCAACCAGAGGCGCAAGGGAATTCCAAACCGAGTGACATGCCCCTTAGTACCCACATTTTTAGCCCATAAAAAATCACTAGTACACCCTACCTTCATTCTATTTTCATCCATGCAATTATGAAGTATGAAACATGGACATCATCAATGCACGACCGTGGATAGGGATCGACCCTTCCTCGCAAGGATATCCAACAAGTCATACGATGACATCATCAACATCAACCTCATCTCTCATCTATTTCATCATCAACATCAATATCACCTCAATCTCATTATCATTAACAACGTCAAGATCATTTCATTTAAATATCATCAACAACATCAACATCATTTCATTTCAACATCATCATCATAAACATCAATATCATCTCATATTAATATAATCATCAACATAATCTCATTTCAATATCATCATCAACATCACAAACCTCATTCATTCACAATCCATATTACCACGAGATTGGTATTTTAGGAAATTCTAAATTAAAGAGGAGGACTACAATATAGAAAACAAACTCTTATGCCCATTTAAAAATTTAATAAAGAATTAAATAGGAGAACATATTATAAAATTTTGGGCAGAGTCTCCTCTGTAATTAAGACTTTTTTCCAAAAATTCAATCATTACAAAAACAGCACCATTCATAGTTTTATCCATCAATAACAAATTTATCGCATCCCATTAGTTAAAAACACAGTTTTTCTTGAAAACGAGCATACAACAAGAACAAACATACATCAATAATAAATATATTGCATCCCATTGGTTTAAAACGTAGTTTTTCTTGAAAACCAGCACACTACAGGGACAAGCATATATCCCCATAATTGGGTTCCCAGACCCCCAACTATGGTATCAAAAGCTGTAACCAAACAATAAACTGCCTTATCTCCCTCTGTTAGCTCCTAGTAACGTCGTTTTGAGATTTCTCAAGTTCACGTGCTTTGGCCCAAATGCAGAGCTTATATACCAAATTGAAGCTAATTTAGTATAGATTTCAAAGACAAGGTTAACATTAACATTTGGGGTCAAATACCCACTCAAATTTAAAAAGGGGCTAAAATGATGTTTTGGGAGTCCACACCAAAATGACATCATTTTGAAATCCTGATTACACCAATGTGACCAGGGCTCAATGAAGGTCACAAAAATGACATCAATGTTATAAAAAGAAAACTTTTACAATGTCTCATTTTCAAAGGTTTTTCAAAGGAAGTATAAAAACACCCAATAACGGTATCCAAATCACAAGAGATATCAAGAGAGGCTTCAAATTAGCTAGGAGAAGGCAAGGAAACTATGGTTACCTCGAAGAAACCAAGAAAGGAGGATTGGAGGCTCTGTTCTCTACCGAATCCTTGAGGTGAGTTTTGAAGATTTTGCTCCGATTAAAGTATTCCTCTCTGTGTCGTGGTTCAACGGCAAGCCACGGCAGCTCATGGCGATCACTGGTGGTCGTGGCTGGTAGAGGAGAAAGGTAGGGGACTTGGGTGGCTGTTTGGGGAAGAAGGAGGCTCAAATTTTTTGTGATTTTCATGTTGTTGTACCTATTTAAAACCAACTTTACTCGCCCAGGCGAATTTTGGCTCGCCTGGGCGAGCTGACCCAATTTTTGAAATTTCACTGCTTCTATGAAAAATTAATATCTCACGCTTCAAATGTTATTTCGCCAATCCAAATAGTAAAAGGTTACATATGTGGGTTAGGAGCATACCATTAACATTTGAGGGTGATCCTACGGTTAACCAATCCAGAATTGTGATTTTACCAAAATAGGTTTTGGGCCAAACTTGGAATCACTCTTTTTCAACGCAGTTCAAATAACTCCCCATAACTTAACATCCACACCAAGAAATCTACACAAGAATAATTTACACAACAATTCAACTAATCTAAACTAATCAAATAATCAAATAATACAATAAATACATCAAACATATATTTTCAGTTATCGAAATTTCATGGAGTTACAACATGTGGAGGATGTGCACGGATTGTAGACTCATCAACAACATCACTGTAAGGTATCGACATCATAATCTTATACTTGATGACAGGGTAACCAACTCTACCACTTTTTTTCTCCTTTTGATGTCATTTATGGTTTTAACCCATTATTCCCTGTTGATTTAATTTTCTTACCTAACGATTCTTCTATTTTGAGTAAGAATGGGTTTTCTAAGCCAATTTTATTAGGAATCTCCATGGAAGGATGCGAAATTAAATTGAGAGGAAGATGGAGCAATATGCACGACATGCCAACAAGGGGAGAAAGACCATGGTATTTGATCCCGAAGATTGAGTTTGGGTACATTTAAGGAAGGATAGTTTTCCTTCCCAAAGGAAATCTAAACTCCAACCTAGGGGTGATGGTCTTTTCAAGGTCCTTGAGAGGATAAATGACAATGCCTACAAGATTGACATGCCAAGTGAGTATGGGGTGAGTTCTAGTTTTGATGTTGTTAATCTTTCTTCTTGTGATATAGGTGTTTTGGATGCAAATTCGAGGATGGATTCTTTTCAAGAAGGAATGGACGATAAAGGATTATCCAAAGAGCATAAAAATCCAGAAGCACTCCATGAATTGAAGGGTCCAATGACAAGGTCCAAAGCCAAGCTTCTATAAGAAGAGATGACCAAGAGAATCCAGGCTAGACTAATTATCAAAGGCAAGGATGGAGGATGCCACAAGGAGCTGAATTGGAGCATATTGAAGATTGTTGAGTAGCTCGCTTAGCACACAACGTCTGCAAAGATTTTCGTATTTCTTGTTTATTTGTGTAATGGACCTCAATGTGGACTGAAATAGGCCCATACTATACATTTCTAGTTTTATTAGAGGATTATCCCTATAAGTACTCCGATATTGCTATTTCTGGCACAACTTTGATTAATGAAATTAAACATTTACTTGAATTGAGAGCTTAACCTCTTCTTGGTTCTTGTTTGAACCCAAATCGATTCTTATCAAGGAAGCTTTCCTTTGTGACGAATCCTCCTCCTACTTATCACTCCACTACGGATCGTGACATCATTCATTACCATCTTCATATTTTGTTTTTAAGTTCCAAACAACTATTCATGGAGTCTTGAAATTTGCATCTAGAAACGATCCAATCCAAGCGTTCATGCCTTGGTTGTCATCAAGCTGCCATTGCTTGCCACCGGACCACCGCACGGAGAGGAACACTTTAATCGGAGCAAAATCTTCAAAACTCAACTCGAGGATTCGGTAGAGAACGGAGCTTCCAATCCTCCTTTTGTGGTTTCTTCGAGGTAACCATGATTTTCTTGTCTTCTCCTAGTTAGTTTAAGCCTCTCTTAGCATCTCTTGTGATTTGGGTTCCATTATTGAATGTTTTTATACTTTCTTTGAAAAACCTTTGAAAATGAGACATTGAAAAAGTTGTCTATTTATAAAATTGATGTTATTTTCGTGACCTTCGTTGAACCTCGGTGTAACACCCCTTACACGCACCGGGTGATTACCACGCTTAAACAGTCATTATCAGACATAATACATCAGAGATTAAGCAGTTCGAAAGCATTATATAAAAGGGCATCAGCAAATGCCGATAACATACACATTGTACATTATAATATGGTGTTCATATACAACTTCACTGTTTAAGTACAAAACTGTACACAATATCCCCTCAGGGTACAACAAAATCAAAACCAAAGGCTACTCAAAAAAAAACCAGAGCCACATGCTCATGTCATCTAAGCCTAAGGTTGACAATCAGCAACTATCCCTGCATAGGCTTCTTGCCTTGGGATCTCTCTGCTCCTGCTGAT
>PYAF01000022.1:120689-137096 GCA_007407185.1 Glycine tomentella
AATTGGTTTTCTGAGCTGTTTCCCACGCCCCAGGCGTGGACACCCACGCTCCAAGCGTGGAACCTCAGAAAACTCATAAATCAGCCTACATCTCTCTTTCTCAAGCTTTTCTCTGAATATCCGTAAGCATATTTATGATCCTCAATCATGAGCTTAATCTAAGCTTAATTACATGCTTAAAACTCGAGGCATTACACTCGGTCACATTGGCATGATCAGAATTTCAAAATGATGTTTCTTTGATTTAGACTCCAAAAATACAATTTTAGCCCCTATTTAATTTGAGTGGGTATTTGATCTTGATTGTTAATATTAACCTGTATTCAAAATCTATACTAAATTATCTTCGATTTGGTATATAGAGCTCTGTGTTTGGACCAAAGGACATGAACTTGAGATATCTCAAAAAGATGTTGCAAGGAGCTAACAGAGAGATATAGATAGGTGAAGGGAGTTTATTGTTTGTTTACAGCTTTTGATATCATAGTTGGGTCAGGGAACCCAATTATAGGGATGTATGCATGTCCCTATTGTGTGTTGCCTTCAAGAAAAATTGTGTTTTAAACAAATGAAACGCAATATATTTGTTATTGATTAATGAAATTGTGAATGATGTTGTTGTTGTAATGATTAGAATTTTTGGAAAAAGTCTTAATTATAGAGGAGACTCTACCCAAAATTTTATATTTGTTATTCTAAAAGTTTGTTTCGTATACCATAGTTATCCTCTTTAATTTAGAATTTTCCTAAAATATCAGTCTTGTGGTATTATGGATTGTTATTGTAAGAGATTTGTGTTGTCTGAAGACCTGGAGAATGTGAATCCCATGCATGAATTTATGTATATACGTGGAATGTGATTGGTTGTGTTGTTGATGATATTGAGATGAGATGATTGTTGATGTTGATGATGACATTGAGATGAGATGATGTTGATGTTGATGATAGTGATGGATGTATGTTGTGTATGTACATGAGAGGTGCAATGCCCTGTTGGATATCCCTGGAGAGGGAAGGGGATTACATGGAAATAGTATAAACTTTGTCAGTAAGTACCTGTGGTTTTCCATGAGGGAAAATGCGGGTACTAGGGGGCATATCACTCGGTTTAGAACTCCCTTGAGACTCGAGCTGATCAACATGGGGGGAGTTGCATGTGCACGACAGGGTGACCGCGACAGTTGTTGCCTATTTTTTCGAAGTGAGAGTGTTATGTGGGCATGCTTAGGCTATTTCCTAACAAATGGTATCACATTTTATTTGAGAGTTGAGTAAGGTGCATGCATCATTCTGGGCATAAGATTTGAATAGTGGAAAATTTTGATGACTAGTTTTGTTGAGTGTATGTTGAACTAATGGATTATTGAGAATGATTGTGGTTATTATCATTATTTTCTTGCTAATCATTGTCATCTAGTATTTGTTGATCGTGTATAATAAACTCACACTTGCAATTTTATACCATGTGGTTGGTACTTGTGATGATCGCGAACCTTCGTTCGTGGAAGAAAATGAGTAGCAATAGGTGATGTTGGAGGGAGATCCTTTTGTTGGAGCCGCCAAGTCAACATGGTAAAGTTAGAATTTATTTTGGGAGAGAGTTGTGTTTTGTAACACTTTCTTAGTTGGTTCCTTGATTCTTTTTTATTGGGCATGTAAATTTCAGGCTTAGATACATGTAAAAACTAAATTATGTTTTGACATGTGAATGATATAATGGTTTAATTTATATATGTGTGTATGTGTGTGTATTTATTTATTTATGTATTTGTGTGTTGTCTGGTGAGTGTATTATCGCAAAAAATTTACCCTCATTTTTATAATCAAATTAATGGAGTTTTCATTTAAAATTGAAATTACACGTTTAAAGTTGTGATATCATAGCGACGAGGCGGGTCGTTACATGCGCCGCTGCAAGTCGAGGGCTTGGGAGGCACTGCCAACAGAAGAGTTTGTTTGGGTAAATTGACACCTAACAATGGATCGAGATTCGTCATAACAGTTTGTGGACAAGACCGGTCGAACCTGAACTTGGAAAATCGGTTCAGGTGAACTGGAAGAGGAAGCATTGGGTTGGAGCGTGTGGTAGACATATTCTAGTTCATGGAGCTTTTGTTGTTGGGAGTTGGTGATAACGAGGAGATGGTGGTCGGGGAAGAGGATATGGTGTTGGAGGGTGTGGTGGGTTGAAAAGGGTCAAGAACGAAGTTGCTTGCTGAGGAATAGATAAGAGATAAAGTTGAGACTGTGAGAGAAGGTCTAAAAGTAGAAGGGGTGAAGAAGAAGAAATGATGGTGGAAAAATAGAAAGAAGATTTAAATTAAAGAAGCCTCAAGAGAATGTTTGATTTATTTATTTTTTACTTTAATTGATTGTGACAGTTTTAACCGCCAAAAAATTTAAATTTAATTTTGAAACAAATAATGTGACTTTTGAGTCTGCAAAAGTCACGTTATCAAATATTTTATTTACGAACACATCATTACTTAACTGACGACAAATATCTAAAACAAAACTTTTCAAATATTAGAGAATAAATATGAAGGAAAAATTTATCAAGAATCAAAACAAAATTTGAGTATATATCAAAGATCAAAAATATATTTAAGCCTAAATTACCTTATAAATGCGCATGGTTTTACGGAAAATTTTCTCAAAAGAGTAGAGACCGATTGTTAACATTATTAGTTTATTACGCACTTAAATGAAGGTTTGGAAATTAGCATCCTGGTGGGACCTTGTACAAAATGTTCTGAGCATGATGGAGCGTGGTTTGTTCTCAAACCACAAATAAAAATAAAAACTTTAAACCATGATTTGAAGTATGATTAGAACACTAACTTTAAATATAAACTTTTGTTAACTTCATCAATATGATAGAAAACTAAAAGGACTCGGTGCTATCCTCAGAGGCTGAGGAGAGGACTGTATTTCCTTTTCTTTCTTTCCCTTTAAATCATTACTCATTGAAACAGGTAATAACTTGACAATATAATGAACAAGGAAAACATGGATTTAAAGAGAAGAGAAACAAAAATTGGAACAGGTTACATGCCCTGAAAAAGAAACGAAACATTTCTACATACAAGATGTGATGGAATGTTATTTCCCTAATAGAGGGAATTTATAAACCAAGAAGATCACAACCAAGCAAAAATAGTCACCCAAACTATAAAGAAATACTAGTTGGAAAGCAACTTGCATTAAATTGAGTATTTAACTATCCAGAAGTTATAATACTCGTACATGTATCTCACCCTTCACGTAACCACGAGAAAAACAATTGATTCATAAGTACCAAAAGTCAATACAATTGATATCCTTTGAGCCCCATAATGTGTGTGTGTTGTGTGTTGATGTAGTTGTTTATAAACAAAATTCCTCCTGGTCCCTTAAATCTTGGATCATTTATTATTTGACAAGTCTTTTTTTTCAAATCATCATTTCCCTGTCATCCACACTCAATTTTAAAGAAGCTGCTCGACCACCAGCAAGTTGAACTACAAGCTCTAACTTTGATACTATCTACAATCACACAGCTGATTTCCATCGTTCTTCAATAATAATAAAGAAAATCAAAGACTTAGAAACTTCCTCATTGCTTTTCATTCTGGTCAGAGTATGCCACTCAAGAAGCCCCTGCAAGAGACAGATACACCAAAAAACAAAAACATTGCTCGACATAACTTACCATAAAGGGGTAAGAACTAATAATGGAGTGAGGATAAAGCTACTAACCAAATCCCTGATGTTTTCCTAGGATCCTTGCTGCAAAATTATCAGAGAAACAATTAAATGGAATAGTATATTGTCAAGCTTAAATGCTACCATAGAAAGTCAGATAATATGGACTGGGTTAGTAACTTTTAGCCAAAAAAAAAAAAAATTAGCATCAGTTACCTTGGTTTTCCTTGAAAAGCGTCATTAATTTCATCTGTAGTAGGTCTCTCTGGAAAGGTAGACAAAATTACATACTTCTCCTTTCCAGGCAATTCATCTACCCTCTTGTACAGCTCATATTGGTATGGATAAGTCATCCTAAATCACATGAAATTAATTTACAGTACCATACTTCATAATTACTGCTGGTAGAAGATAAAGAATTTCTTTGTATTTTGAGCATATCAAACACTTAAATATCTAGTTTGGTTATTTCAAATAGGAAGGAGCTTCTGAAAACACTCTAATCATGGTAATGATGCTTTAGTTTCTACATTGTTAATTCCATCACGCAGACACCCCTTGCACAGAAGGAAGAGAATATGCTAATTGTTTATATTTTCTAATAGAACCAGCCTAAAGAAACATGAATCAATTTGATTTGATTTGTTTTTATGAACATATGGAAGCATGGTCATTAATTTTTTTCTCTGTAGTTCCCAAAAAGCTTTTTCTCTGATCACATAATCTCATTAGAAGTTTTGAGAGGCAATTCATTTATTGAAGCAAGCCATGAAAAGCCTGCCAATTCAATGTTATCTTCTCTAAGTCAGGCAATGACACATAAGATTAATAAAAAAAACATAATGATGCAAATATGTTACTGTCTAACCTGATAGCTCCCATTATGGGATACTGGGTTCCTGCATAATACAGAAGCCTAAAGAAGTAGCAACTTTCAAATGATGCTGCATACTTGAGTCTCTGGTCCCTGCCAATTGTCTAATGAATAAGAAGGCAAAGTTATAACCATACTTTTTCAAGAAAAAATTGTTATCTTCAACTTTCTGATTTAGTACTCACTTGCATAACACCACTAGAACCAGGCAAATCCTGAATTCATTGAGATGTGTAAGTTTTATGAATGAGTATAACAGAATGCAAACATATTGTTTAAAAAGGAGGTGCAGGTTGCAGTATAAACATAAAATGATCCTAAGGAAGACTCCCAACCAATGGTATTCTATGCTTCTATTAAAACTAAACTTTCTGAATATTTTATATTTGTAAGGTTAGTCTAATTGCTGGTTTCACCACCTTAAAACTGTAATAGTGTATAACAGATTAGCAGAAAAGTGGTAAAGTAATTTACTCAGGTATTGTAATTTAATTTTTTTTTTTTTTGATCAGCAAAGATAATAAATATATATATAAAAAGATAAAAGAAGAACAGTACAAGGAGTACTGCTGAGATTACAGACTGGAACATAGCAGATCTAAGGTGGTTTTGCTAAAAGCCAAGTAGATCTGCCTGATCAGTAAAAAGAAAGAAAACCAAAACCTAAGCCCTCCCCAAAATTCCAAAACTATCTCTCAAATTACTAGACCAAAGATGGAAAGGAATATCAAATCCTGATTCCATATTCCTAAGCCAGGACCAACAAAAGAAAATTGCACTCTCCAACAGTTTCTGTCCATCGAAGGCTTCATTGTGGAATAGAATACGATTTCTATGGTACCAAATGCACCATGTCAGAGCTGTCCACCAAGTTAACCATCTCAGTAAGCTATTCCCGCGTAGATGACAAAAAGAAAACTGTCTAAAATGTTCTTTTGGTATATTTGAGAAGGCCCCTACTACTTTTACCCAAGCCCTTGACAGGTGTTGTAATTTAATACAAGCACCTAAATGGGCACCACATGGTACTACACTGAGTTCTACAGAGCAGTCAGCCATTATAAGACAATTCTTAAGATCTAAGAATCAAAATCCAAGATAGCCCAAATGAGCCTATGGTAGGAAGTAGGAAACAAATTATCAGAATATAGAAGCAACAAAGAATCTTTTATTGCAATCTGTGTCTTCTTTGGAACAACGCATTCCTAAGCAAGATGAAAATAATTACAGAATATCACTCAGGCCTTTGAGAGCTTGCTCTCTCCCACAACCAAATGTCACTTATCCAAAAAAACATTCTGCTTCCCCCCTAACAAACTCCTATCTATAGTAGCTGTGTACTTGTAACAGCTCTAACTTCCTGCCAATGTTTCTTCAGTTTTGGATCCACTTAAATAGGGCCAAGTCCTGTTTCCATTTCTCCTTTATATACTCACGCTTAATAGGAGGTCTAAAAGTCATATTGCCCAATTCTATCAAAATATGAAAGTGCCTCTAATCACGACATGTTCAATCTTCCTTTCAGTAGTTTTACACAACTAGTCAATTATTCAAAAAGGTGTAAATCATTAAAAATTATTTATCATCATGCAATTGAAGATACCAGGCTAGACTATTTGGCAAATAGTTTCTATGTATAAACCGGTTATGAGTTCCATGTTCAAAAGGAGCTAGGTCATCCAAACATGTTATGAAGTTGACATAGTACTGAGTGAGGTTCAGATTATCTTCATTTCGCTAAGTCATACAACTATTTCATGAAATAAATTTGAACAAAATTGTCTGTATTTACAATCTCGAAAACAAGCTGTAAATCATACAACTATTTCATGAAATACATTTGTACTAAATATAGGAGCTAGAAACAGAACCTTAAGCCTAGCATTGATTAGTATAACTGGTCTGTGTTCAGCAGCATTGGTCATGGCTCTTAGATCCTGTATTTTCAACCTCAAAGATATTAAAGAGAAAAGAGAGAACAGCTTGGTGAAGTTGAAGAAAGCATGTCAAAATCCATCAAGAAAAATAGGGAAAGAAAGGGCTCAACTGATGAAATCAGTAAAACATGTCAGTAAAACTCGCACTCTATCCACTTACATCAATAATACAATTTCCAACAGCATTTTGAGGAGCGACCAAGATAAACATATCATCTTGCTCCTCAACCTCTGCAGCACCTGAGATTGGAAATCCACACATTAGTGTTATGCCAATATATCAAAACCAGAAGGAAAATTATGTGTAGAAAAAAATTCAAAGTTATATAGATATTCCCATTATGAAGTTGGGAAGCAAAGATCACATTCAATCAGGATGGCACATATAAATGTTTCACTTTTTAACATTTTTAGGGTATACATATGTGATGGCTTGCAGTTAATTTCTGTGTGTGTGAAGTAAGCATTTTAATGTAGGAATTGCAAAAAGAAGCTGAAAGTGATTTTCTCATTGTTTCAACATATATAAGTAAAATGTTAGTTGTCTTGAAGACAAATGGATGGCCAAGCAAATACATGGAGAGAAGTAAAGTTAGATATTAAGATTTGAGCTTGAATCTGGGATATAAAAATCTAAATGTGTGCAACTGGGAAATACAAGGGGAACTAAATCAAAAGCTGCAACAGCAGAATCATACAAAGTACAGCTCATTGATATACCTATAGAACCAATATTGATGAAGGTTCCTTTTGCTCCATAATCACCCCAATCCATGAACTCTAAAATCTTACGAGATCCAGCAAGCTGCAATGGCATTCCAGCGAGAGCACCTTCTCCCATTGACCCTTGTACACAAACCTGCAAGATGAAGATAATTCAAATAAAAAAATTATGCCCAACATTTACCATTTTATTCTTACAGACAATGAAAACATTCTATGTTGAAACAAAAGGAGTAAGAAAAATACCTTAACCCGTTTTCCATCATCAGCAAAAGAAAGGGCAAGAGCTCGAACAAGTTCCATCAAGGTACCTATTCGATAAACATCCTGTAAACCACAAATGTGGTTAAATCAAGACATTTACAGAAAATAAGAGTAAAAAGATGTCCGTACCATTTCTGGGTTCAGTTCAGGAATGTTGATGTCAACCTGTTTGATTTGGAATGACAAATAAAGCAGAAATCAGCTTAGGATCCAAGGGAATTAAAAATAATACCAGTCAACATACATGGTAAAAGCCTTATATTTTTCCTTCTGACCATCCTACCCTTCATTCACCTCAATAATCAGTTATGTTATTACTCTCTAAGATAGAAAGAATATTCTGCATGCAAAAAGAATGCTAATTCTCAATACTTAAATTTTTATTTTTTACATTTAAGTATAGAACATTTTTCTTGGGACAGAATAAGTAAGAATGGCAATAGTTAAAGGTATTGCACAGATCTAGAGTCACTCAAACAATAGTAAGCATTAAATAGGTTGCAGACTTCTGATAATAGTGTCATACCTTCACCCTAGTTTTTCCATCATTGATAGCCCTCTGTGTAGCTTGTAGCACATCATCATAGAAATATTTCCTGATTTCTCGAGAATGTGGAATGTTATTTAGTCTAGTAGGAATCCCTCTCCACTTATCCTGTAATAAGCTAAGGCAAAATAAGAAAAAAATATACAATGGAGGCTTTCATAGAACATAAAATTCAAAACAAACACTGCCTTTTACAGAGAACAACCATATACCTGACTCAAAGATGTCCGTCCTTTCTTTGTATCAGGAATTGGTTTTTCTGAACTAAAGCAAGTTAGTAAACAATCTTAAAAAATATGAATTGTTCCTGGTTATTCCATGTCAAGATGTCAAAATATCATTGGCATCGTATTAAGTAACATGTGCTCCCACAATATCATAACAAAACTGAATAACGGAAGGAAGTTTGTTAGCTATGTATAGTCATAAAGTTATGCTTAATTGCTCTTTTGGTATCTTTGCGAATTGCAATGAATAATGTGCAACTTTAGTCTCCCACTATCTCTTGCTCAAATTCTATTTCTCAATAATACCTTTGCCTAAATTTAGTCTCCCACACATCCTTTTGTTAGTTCCTTCTTCTCAAGAACTTCAAATCATCTTCTTTTACTCAATCTCTACAAGATGAAGTAATTAAATCCATCAAACCCTCTTTTTCCTCAAAATCCACCAAGCATCATATTTCACCCAGAATTAAAAAGCTGCAAAGTTTCCCCTTCCTCAAAATCTTAATCTCACTTACAAAATTCATCAAGAATTTTAATCTATTTGTCACCCAATTTCCAGATTCTGAACCATTCACAGAATTTCATGTCTCAAGTTTGTCCTAAACCCCTAATTATTTGACCAGAAAACAAGGTTTTGGACGGAAACTTACAAAAGTGTTTGATTAAATAATTAAAAAATTGGGGAATTAAGCTCAAACAAAGAATTACTAGAGAACCAAAATTGCACATTAACCATTGTGGAAGGGGCAAACGTGCAATTAAGCCTAAAATTCGTTTATTAAATACTATAATTTCAATATGGAGAATCGGGAACACACTTCTGTTTGATGAATGACAGGCCTTCAAAATATAAAAGGCCTATTTGGTTCCAGAAATTATTTTCTACTTTTATAAATAGTTATAAAATACCACCTTGCTTTCACTGTTTTCTTTACAATTTTTTTTATTAAAAAAGTGGAAACAATCTGATACTTTATGCAATTATTTGTGAAAAATAAAACCAAAAATAGAAAACTCTTTTGAAACTAAACAGATTCCAAAATTTACAATTCCCTATAAACAAATATATCAAGGGTGAGTTTGATTTACACCATGAAGCTTCATACCTCCTGATTTCATTATTTTCACTTTATCCTGTTGCAATTGAGATAATAAAGATTCAATTTCTTTGAAAACTGCTTCTTTTGAATGGCTTCCATCAATCTGTGTATATGAAAAATAAGTTAAATGTGAGTGAATGCCCCACTGGTTCACATCAAGACATAAGACAGGTAGATGATAGTGTTAATAATCTCCAATGACCTTATGTGTTATGCTTGAGTAAGAGGAAGATGCTGCTTCTGCATTTTGCTTGTATATGTTTAGGCGAGATTTGACCTGAAAAGCAACATACAAGTATACATAAGATAGTTCTCATTTGCAAAGATATTAGATCCACTTAATTGTTAACAGGAAAATGTGATTGTAAATTGCAATACAACAGGAGCTCAATCAATCATTTTTTTGTCTATAAGATGAGTTTAATGACTACATAATACATTTTCTGCTTCCAAACTAAGCAATGAAATAAATAAAAAATGTTAATGCAATCTCACATTGTAAAAATGACGTATAAACATGCACAGTTAGAAAAATAGACAAAGTGATCTGAAACGGAAAAAAAAAAAAAAAAAAATCAAGATGCTTAGATCATGCCATTGCAAGCTCATGAATACATTTTAGTGCTTTAAATTACAAGCACCGGTTCTTTAGAACTCCTCCCTTTACTAACATCAATGACAATTCACCTGTTTATATAATTTTGGAACCTGAATGCTGTCACTAGAGAAAGAAAATTGATAATGGCAATGGTTTACCCACAGTCCACACCAAATATGTTACGATGTTGATAGAAAGAAACCAAATCTCAAAAAGTTATATGTCAATGCGGCACACATTGAACAGTTCATCCATATAAATGACACCATCCTAATAATGCATTATGCTAACTGATAAAGCTTCTTTAATGATTCCGCTCAAAATACAGTCTAAAAATTTGACAACAAAGATCTTTAAATTCTCGTTAATTTTGTGATCAAACTTGTGATGCAACAAAATCTACAGCTCCATGGAGACAAGACTTTAGGAGATCATTTCATGATGAGTCCATCATTTCAAATAACACAAATTTTCAAATGATACAGCTTGCTGATGTTAAGTACCCACAAAGAGAACAAAATAATAAATAAGAAGCGTATAATTTATCAAACCTTCTCCTCAGTGTCATCAGGTCGAGTTATCAGCCTTGCTTTAATTTCTTCTGTATCCGGTGGAAAAAACTTTAGATGATATATCTTCCCTGTCATTGGGTCTAGCCTTCTACCAACACATCTGTCGATCAGAATTTCATCAGGAACCTGAGTATTAGAAAATATAATAACTTAGCACAGAGGATGAATCAATTTATTACTGATTAACATCCATCTATTGCACAAAAAACTCTAGGTAATTAGATAGCATGTAATATGTCAATATTTCAATAACACAAACTGACCAAGTCCTATGCCTATTACAAACAAGTTATTAATAACATACACATTTTCTCTTTCATATCATTTCCTTCTTATCTTTCTTTCCCATCACAACCCTGATCACTTTCTCCTCTTTCTTTGTTTTCATTTTATCTCTCATTTTCTTCCACCCTCATACACCCTAAAATGAGGTGTACCTTCCCCATTTCAAATTTCAAATTATAAACATGTCACATTTGTACCAACAATGTGAAAATTTTGATTGAGAAAAAAAAAAATCTTATTTAAGTTTAAGGATTTGGAAAGGGGAAAAAAATAAAATAAAGATTTGACATACATCTAATACAATATACAAATCAGGTCGTATCTGCATTTTCTCCAGACTCTGGGCTTGGCCAAAACTCCGAGGGTACCCATCAAGAAGCCACCCTTTGTGCCTAGCATCTTCGCGAGCCAATCGTGCTGCCACCATCTACACGAGAATGTATAGTAACCAAGTCACGCATTTTATTTCATGGCACGAAAAGTGAGTAACAGCAACAAACTCCTAAGCAAGCAGAATTTGATAATAACATACAGCTGTCACAATTTCATCAGGAACCAATTGACCCGCGTTCATGAACTCCTTTGCTTTATTTCCAATTTCAGTCCCAGCCGCTACCTCTGCTCTTAGCAAATCCCCTGTTGATATATGCACCAATCCAAACTGCACAATAACAAAGAAATAATTTATTTTTTTAATTATTCATACATCAAATACATAGTTCCTTTTTTTTTTTATAGGTGAAATGTAGTTTTGGTAAAATGTACTTTAACTTAGAGTCTGTGATCAATTTGGTTCTGATTATTAGAAAAGCATCGATTTTCGTCCCCATCTTTCATCGTGAGGGGGACGAAAATCATTGTTTTTTGCAAAGTTTAGAGACCAAATTTCAACGAAAGTACAAGGTATCAAAGCATATTTTACCCAATTTTTTTATTTATTATTTACACATAATTGATAGGGGATGGCACGTTGTGGTAAGGATTAACGAACCTTTTGAACAATAAATTCACATTGCGTTCCTTTACCCGAAGCAGGTGCACCTGATATCATGACCTTCAGAGGCTCGCTGGTGGAACAGTTCACTTTGAGTGTCTTGTTAAAAGATAATGACACGTGTGAGGATAAGTCAGTGGTGTCAGAAAACAAGCATTGAATAAATGAGTAAAATTAAAAAAAATGGAACCTTGGGGGTTGATGGCAAATGGGTATGGCAGCGGAGGTTGCTTAAGCGAAGAGGTTGAGTGTGGAAGGAGGAGTGGCGGGGGTGTAGATATGAATGATGATGGGTGGAAGAAGAAGAAGAAGAAGAAGAAGAAGAAGGAAGAGGAGTGGATAGAAGAGAAGGAGAGGGAGTGAGAGTGGTGGTGCGGTGGAAGGAGGTGGGTGTGGAGTTCAACATTGTTTACGGATTTGCTTTGAGAATTGAGATAATGTGTCACAGAGTCGAATTAGTTTAGTGGTTCACGAACACTCACACTTACATACACCAGAAATGCCACTGCTCCTTTTAGTTTTACTTTAGCTGAAAACTATTACTACAATATATATATATATATATATATATATATATATATATATGATTTCATTTTTCAAATAAATTTATCTGATTTGTTTAATTTGAATTTTTTTCCTATTCAATTCAAGTATATGAATATAAGAATATTTAGAGAACTGAGAAAGTTAGTAAATTGTTTCCCCTTTTATTTCTTTTGCTATTTACATTTTGGATGTCTATTTGCTTTTTCCATTTAAGTACTGGTTAAGATCCTAAAATATATGCTCTTGTTTATGAAATTATAATATGTATTTGAAAAATGATTGGAACAAAACAAATATTCCAAGAACTAGGTGTGTTATGTAAGTACTTAATATTATTTGAATTACTTAAATCTAAAATGACGTGGTAATGTCAAGGGTCTGACACACACAAAAATTGTATTATTTTTTTCATTTATAAATCAAGTTTTTCTTTTGGTGAAGAAAAAAAAATACTTGATACTAAAGTATTTTGTTTTGATGATTTATATAAGAACTTTATGTTCTTTTTAAATTTTCATAAAAAATTGTTCTGATCCGAATACTGTGATTGGAAGTTTCACTAGTCAACTATATCTTTTATTACATAACTGTATTAATACGCCTAAAATGGTGTGGATTATATTTTTTTTATATAATGAATTTTTTTATTATTATTACAACGAATGAGGAAACTTATTTAAAAAAATTAATTAAAGAAAACTAGCTTAGTATCCTGCAACTGTTCGAGTATTAATTTTATAATTTATAAATGTTTATATATTATACTTTTTAATGTATTTATCTATCATATACACACAAAATAGTTAATAGGCTCCGCCGTGGGGGTAGGTTACAGGGGCGACCACCCTGGGTCCTTAGTGGTGGGGGCACCAAAAATGTTATCAACTATGGTATATATATATATATATATATATGACCTTAATCTCTTTCAATTTCTTAAATTAATTTCTTATCCGTTGATTTTAAGTACTAACTTTCAAACACTTTTAACATTTATTAAAAGAATCTTTACTATTTTCTATGATTGTAATACCAAAAATAATTTTTCCACCTTAATCAAAGAAGGAGAAAAGATGAAGAGTGGTATACTAAATGATTGAATAGATAATCTGAAACTGATATAATTAAATTAATATGGAGTGACTCTTTTTAAATTGGATTGTGACGAATGTGAAATTTAAAATTTGGTGTTTATGCATCATTTGGTCATTTTAAATGTCTACTGTCATTAGGGATGGCAAAACGGGTTTGATCCGGTGGGCCAGCCCGTTTAGCCCTCAAAAAATATAGGTCGGGTTAAGATTTTGAGTCCATATTCATTAAACGGGTCGAGCCAGCAGCCCACCAATAAAAAAAATATTTAATAGATAATTAAATGAGTGGCTTAAGGAATAGTGACTAAGAAGAAATGAGGGATTTTGAATCTTTAACCCTAATATATTTTTATTTGGAACCTAATAATGAGCTATATTACATGTACAAATATGTTTTGATTGTCTACATCATTGTGAAGCAAATTTCTAAAAATTTGTTAAGACTTAGGAGCTAATTGAAAACCATTATTAGACATGTATTCCCTGATTGTTTTTGCTTCTATTAGGCATATATTTTATATTAAAAATCATTGTTATAAGATTAAGTTAGTACATTATTAATTTTTAGTATAAATAATTACATTTGAATTTTTTAATAATTTTTTACCTTTTTTTAAAAAAATATTTTTTTTTAAGTGGGCTGGCCCGCTGGCTCACTAACCCACTTTAAAGTGAGGCGGGCTAGTATTTTTTAGTAATTGATTATAATAATTAAAAAGACACTAAAAGATATATTATTAACTATAATAATACTAAAAATGAATAAAATAAACTGACCAATCATTTTTTGTAACATATTAATTATTAAATAATATTAGAATCATTATTAAAAATACTAAAAAAGGAATAAAATAATAGATTTTAAAAAAAATAGAATACAAATCTATTATAAAGAATAAAAATTCCAAAAATAGAATTGTTTGCATTTAATAGAATAATAATATAGACCTAATAGAATGAATAATAAAATAGAAGTTGTTTACATAATTGAATATTATTTATTTAAATTAATAATTGAATTGAATAATATAATTTAAAAGAAATGAATATGAAGTTGTGACGTGACGACATCATATAGAATCAAAATTATATATATATATATATATATATATATATATTAGATAATATTGTTTTGATATTATTTTTTTACTTCAATATTACTTTGATCTTGATATATACAATAACTATTTGTTATGTAATATTACTTCAAAATTATTTTGATATGATTTAATATAAATGTGTTTTATTTTGATCTTAATATGTCTTAATAGTTTAATTGTTATGTAGGATGTGTTATATTTATATAAAAAAATAATATATATCGGATCAAACCAAACTAATTATTGACGCATCGATTGGATCAATGATCCATCGCCTCGACCAAATCATGAATAATTTTCACAGCATTGCACTATTAAGCAATATTAGAATCGCTATTAAAAGTACTAAAAGAGGAATGAAATAATTGATTAAGAATAAAAATTATAAAAATAGAATTACTTGCATTTAATAGAATAATAATTGAATATAACCCTAATAGAATGAATAATAAAATAGAAGTTATTTACATAATAGAGTAATATTTATTTGATTTAATAATTGAATTGAATAATATAATTTGAAAGGAATGAATATGAAATTGTCATGTGACATCACCCCATAGAATCAAACTTTATATATAAATATATATATATATATATATATATATATTATAGATAATATTGTTTTGATATTATTTTCTTACTTCGATATTACTTTGATCTTGATATACACAATAACTAATTGTTATTAATTTGATTTGGATATGATTTAATATCTATTTGTTTTATTTTATCTTAATATGTCTTAATAGTTTAATTGTTGTGTAGGATATGTTATATTTATATAAAAATAATATATACCGAATCAAACAAAACCAATTATTGACCGAATCATGACTGATTTTTACAACATTGCTTTATTAAGCAATATCAGAATCACTATTGAAAGCATAGTCTTAAAAACTGACCCGGTGACTGATCCAGTCAGGATACTGGATCACTGGGTCAGTGGTCGAACCGATGGATTACTAATTGATCTGCATAACCCGGTCAATGGTCGAACCAGTGGGTCACTGATTGAACCTCGTGACCTGGTCAGTGATCAAACCGATGATAATGTCTTAAAATATTTTTCAAAAAATCGCAAATTAATATTATTTCATAATATAAATAATTAAATACCAAAATATTAAAAAAATATCATTGTCCAAATTCAAAAAAAAAACATTTAAAAAAATAGTTTCATTATTATTTAAAATCACACACTGGGAACTTGGAACTTAGAATTTAATCAAACTATAAAACTATAAAACTTGGAACATGTACATGTTAACTTTTATAGAAAGTAGTGCACCCCACCCACCACATAGAAAAAGCCTACAACACCCCTTCCCCCCCCCCCCCCCCCCCCCCCCCCCCCCCCCCCCCCCCCCCCCCCCCCCCCCCCCCCCCCCCAAAAAAAACTCTTCGTCCCCACCCCCAAAAAAACTCTTAAAGAAAGGAAAAACTTTCGTTAAATGCTCTTTCATTTGAACTCAGACACAACATGACCTAGCCAAAGCCAACACAACGGTATGTTCCATTTTCGTTTTCAATTTCTTTCTTCGTCCATCTCTTCTTCTTCTTCTTCATAATTGCAGTCACCCCCACACAAACTCTTCGTTCCTCCAACACACCCCCTGCCAGATTTGGCCAAGCACCTTCAGGCCTTGTTACCCCCGCCTGTAACCACCTTATCTATTACGTATTTATTTTATTTGCAGCGGAATTTTTTTTTTCGGAGATTTAGAAAAACGAAAAGTTCTAAAAGAGTCTTTGTTAATAAAAACGAGTTTAGAAATAAGAGTTCAACTGAAAATTCCCCAATATTCGAATGAATTTATAAATGATAAGAAAAATACACATTATGTAATGTGGGTCAT
>PYAF01000022.1:143999-159762 GCA_007407185.1 Glycine tomentella
TATTATTAAGATGTCTGACTTTTGATATATGAATGGAGAAACTGGATCAGCATAGGATTGAATTGTGTTTTGTATAATTGTGATTTCACGTGTTGATATTCCATACATAATGAATCAAGAAAATCGATTCTACACTTCCGCTGAGTACTATTTTATGTTTATTAAGCGCTAAACTGATATTATTAATGTTAACGCACCGAAGGCCTACGGGGTATTACACTAATAATGAATCCTAAAAAAACATTATCTAGTTGAAAGTTATAGAATGATGTAATAATTGTCTAAGTTATATATATCGGTGTAATTTGATCCCTCATCTACTAAACTATGAATCATTTGATTACCTTCTTGTTGTTGTTCAATTTTGACAAAATTTGATACAAATAATCTTGGTAATATGTAGATATAATTCAACGGTTGGATTAATAAAAATCACATTCTATATCAAATTATAAAAATGGTGACCAGTGTAATTTGATATCTAGCATGTATCAAATTACACCAATGTGACTTTGACAACTATTACATTATTATATAACTTTTAATTGGATAATTTTTTTAAAACTCACGTTGAGTTAAAAGTTCCTTTGGCATATATATGATAACCAAGGCTAAATAAATAAAAAAAAAAGAGAAGTTTAAATTTACAATATTCTGTCGCAAAAGCGTTAGTGACGTAATTAGCGACGGCTGGAATCTGGCGCCGTTAGGTCAATTTTCACTGGAATCTGGCACCGTTAGCGTGAGAATGCAGCAGAAGGCCATTTCTTTCTGGAATCTGGCGCGGATAGCGTGAGAGTGGCGCCATTAGCGCCAGAAGTGCTCCAGGAAGCCATTTTCCACTGGATTTTGGCACGGTTAGCGTGAAAATGGCGCCATTAGCGTCAGGACTCGCTTCTTCTTCTTCTTTAGTGAGTTTTCCGCCATTAGAGCACTAGGAAAGCTCCATATCTTCACCAATCTTCATCTAAACACTTCCCACTCAACTAGAAAGTTGTAAGGAACTCCTCCATGAGCTAGAATCCTTCATCACTTTTCCCTAAAAATTATCAAACGAAGAGATTGTTTTCTCTAGGGAACCTCACAAAACTTTGATTTTGATGGGAAAGGAGGCGATTCAAGGACACCCAAGCTTGGAAAAGTTGTCCACTAGTCTTCCTTGTCGATTTAGAGGTAAAAAACACAAATTCTACCGATTATTTGAGAATTTGTTCTTGAGGTGAATAGTGACCCATTTGAGTTAGAGCTGGAATTAGGCTTGGGTCCTTTAGAAAAGTATGCTTAGGAGGTTGTTGTGATGAAGGATTAACCTTGAAATATAATTTTTATGGACTTTGGAATTTGGCTCTGAGAAATGTATGTGTAGGATGAATGTTGGTTAAATTGGTGATCTTATGACATGCATGAGCCTTGATGCTTATACAATGTGTGCTAAAGAGGCTATATAAACAGTGAAATTGTGTTGAAGTAACCGTTTTAGCCATATTGTTAATCCTTGAGTTTTGGCCTGTATAGTGTTGAATTTTCTGAATTGGTTGATGCAGAGTCTTTGGGAGACTCTAGCGACTTGGTTAGGCCGAGATAGATCCTGTTGAGGGTCTGTGAGTTGACTATTAGGTGGTTAGTTATGATAACCTTAAGATAGAGGACTAAGAGGTTTCAATGGAAAGGAATGATGTTTCTTTTCATTCTAACGGTTGAGAACCGTTATTATGTACTTAATGCCTTGTAAGGTTATGTTGGTTATTGACTTTTGCTTGTGTGCCTTTGTATAGGGCGTGACACCGAGGGTGTCAGTGGCGTAGACCACAGTTCTGGGTTTGCACAGCAGAGCACTGCGTTACTAGGTAAGCTCTTTGCTCTTGGGGAATGTTTCCCACTGCCTGTGATCCACCATACTCCGAGGGAGTGATGGTTGCATACATGATGTATGTGCATTGAATTGGTTGTTACAGTTTCCTTATGATAATATGTATGCATGATTCTATGCTTTGTGTGTATGGTAACCTGTTGAATAGATCTTCTAGCTAGTTAGATAAATATGAACCTCCCTAGGAGTAAAGCGCAACTCCTAGTTTGGTTTGCTCACGTAAAGGGTGATGATGATCCCTTAAGACCAAGAGATAGGTGGTCCCGTCGCGGTTGAAGCCTATTCTCAGAGGTGTCATATACGTGCATCCATGTATAAAGGGGTAGCTCCCGATGGGATGGCACGGGTGTGAGTTCCAGTCTCACACTGGGGACTGAGAGTCCCAGATGCTGATGATGATGCATCTTGTGGTGGGCGTAGTACCGTGAATACAAATTAGAGATAGAGGATGACTATGTATTGTTGTGAGGGCCAGGTGGCCGAGTGATTGTGATGTCTTTGATGTTGTGTATCATGGAAGTGAGCCAAGGGGGAGGAAAAGCCTCCAAGAGCCCTAAGCTTACTGAGATTGTATCTCATCCCGTGTGTGAGGATTATATTTTGCAAGTGATACATTTGGCAGAGATGATGGGTCCCAGGACGGGAGGCCCTGGTAGCGACAGACTCTGTGTAGCTGCTTGGCAGTGTGGTTTGAGAGCATGGTGGCTCATTACTTTTGTTTTGATGTATTTTGTACCCCTGCGAGGGAAGATGTGTGTGTACACATATTATGATTTCTGTTTATGTTTATGATGTATAGACACTGCATGTTTTGTACCCTCGTGTGAGGATGTGATCTATGAGATCAAGGCACTGGAAGCCTATTCTTTTGTATAGACACAGTGAGAGTCTTTGATGATGTATATGTGTATACATGTGGTTTATTCTCCTGATATATCTGTATAGATATTATTGATGTATCTGTCGTTATTTATGTTATGTGGATCGATGAGGCTGGCTATAGTGTATTGAAATTCGTATATTATTGTTATTACGTACCATACATAATGAATCAAGAAATATGGTTTTGAAAGGAAAAACGCTTCCGTTGTTTTAATTATCGGTTTTTAAATTATTTACCGCGTTAATCTGATTAAGTAATTGTTAATACACCAAATGCATACGAGGTATTACAATATATCACATATGCAACATTCATATTAATTCATAATCATTTGCTATCTCATTCATATAAATTAACATAATATAAATATTTTAAAATATACTAAAATATAGATCATTTGATTACCTTCTTGTTGTTCAATTTTGACAAAATTTGAAATAAACGATATTGGTAATATGTAGATATAATTAAATGATTGGATCAATAAAAATCACATTTATATCAAGTTATAAAAATAGTGTAATAGTTGACAAAGTTACATTGCTATAATTCGATCTCTCCTCATTTTAATATATTTTGAAATGTTTATATTATATCAATTTTAATATATATGACCAAAGTAACAAATGATTTGAGATTAATATGCAAATTATTTATATTTGAATGCTTAAATATTAAAATAAATTAAAAGTAAAATTTTAAACAATTTTTTATTTAATTAACATTTATGTAAATGAGCTTAATTTTAATTTTGAACTTAAAATGGATTATTCGATATGAGATCAATATATATGATTATTTTATTTAAAATTATATTAATTAATATTTTTTAGTTCTTTGAAAATATTAATTAATATTTTAATGATTTTGATGACTCGACATGAAATTGAACAAGTGCATCTATCACTATTAGTCTATAACTATTAATACTGGAAATTATCCCATTTAATATACAAATTTTGAGTTCCTAATTTATCCTTCATTATAAATTATCTTTTCCTTATTTTTTTTTGAATGAATTTTGTAAATATTCATACCCATCACGAACCAAAAGTTAAGAAATCACTAGTGAAACTCCCACACTAACACGTTAACGCCTTCCTTCAACTGCTTTCCCAATTATTTCAAATCTAAACTGGTCATAGGCTATAACTTACCAACCATGCACACCTTCTCATCTTTAGTGCTCGTGGGCTATAACTTCAAACCATACTTCTTAACGACATGTTTCTACGCATCTTCTCATAATAGTGAGAAATCACTTCCTCCTCACTTTTGCATCTCCCTCTGCATTCCATTTGATTATTGGGAAATCCAACAGTCCATTCAGACTTCAGATAGTTTGCTTAACATACCATGTAATTTTTATCCTTAGTTTTTTGTATTTCTTATACCAAATGCATTTTTTCATATCACTTTGTGGGAACTGATTTTCTTCAAAATCTGGTTTTCTTTCTTCCAGACCCACAGTTTCAACCAGAATATATCAATTTACAAAAAAAAAAACTTGACAACGTGGAGAATATATCATGTAGGGGAATAATATTATTATCATAACACTACTATAAAAAAGTCTTTTAAGACGTGTGTTTTAAGATGGTTGTGGGATAACAGTCTTAGAAGGATGCACAATGACATTTTTGAAATTAAGTTCAACTTTTTGAAGTTGGTTTTTGTAAAACTGTCTTAGAAAACAGGTGTTCAAAGATGGTTTTACGAAAACCATCTTAAAATTGAGTGTCTTTTTACTTTTGTACCCTCCCCTCCCTCACCCTCCCCTCTTTTAAATTTTTGAAATTGGATTTAAAATTTAAAACAAAAAACGAAATGAAAAACTGCGCTTCTTTATTCTTCATGTGTTCCCTTTCGCACAACCACTCATCTCTCTCTCACACCTCAAACCCATTCTCATAGGCTACCTCTCTTGTAATGTCAAGTCCGCAATCACCACCTGCAATCCCCACATCAAGAAACACAAGCCCCTCGCCGCAACACCAATTTGACACTTCCACTACGCCGACATCACCGCCATCGCCAACCTGCCGACACCTTCTGGGGTAGAGGAAGCCACAACAGAGTCTACAGAGCCACCCCGACGGCGACAAGCTCCTCGTTGGCATTAAAACAACAAAACCCGCCGACACCACACCAAATGCACCAGGTGTGACAACTGCACCAGCCCCACCGAAAACGAGATCGAGATCCTCTCCTAAGTCCCCAGCCCCCGCCTCGTTAACCTCGTTGGCTTCAGCACCGACCAAAATGACCCAATTTAGTTATTTCCTTACTCTATGTTTAGCTTATTTCCTTTTCATTTTTTTTGCTTCCCTTTACATGTTATTAGTTGTGCCTCATTCCTGAACATGCTTAATTTTTAATTAATATTTCTAGTTTTTAAATTAACTTTATCTGCATGTTCTTGTTACATCATAAACCATGGCAGTTACTTTGGCGTTCTAGTGGCATATGGTGGCCTGCAAGATGTGAGGACATTTCCCCTTTTGTTCGACAATCCATCAGTGGTTCTATGCTAAATTACTAAAAGGAGTTTTCAATTCTTCCATTTCTTACAGTTTTTGAGGGAGCAAGAGCCTTAATTTGTAACAAGCCTTGTTCGTACCCGGATTTTGCCACTGTTGGTTTCTGTGTCTTTTTAGGAAATGAGTGCTGATGTATATTCTCAATTGATCATGGCATTGGTCATGCCAGATAGGCAGGGTCCTTCTTGCTATCTAGTGCGGGTTTTCGCTGCTAGGGCAATTACCACACTACTTGATGTGAGCTTTTTTAGCTCCCCGATATGTTTTATACTGGGTTGTTCTTATTCTCTCTTTCTCGTTTTACTCAGCTTTTGTTTTCTTTTTCAGAAGGACTACATGCCCTTGATTTTCTACCCTTTTTCCAAGTAATAGTTGGCAACATTCGAAATGATGAGAATGAGAGTGAGAGTTCCATCTTATTTTAGCTTCTCAGTTCTATTATGGAAGTTGGAGATGAAAAAGTTGCAATCCATATCCCACTTATTGTCTCATCAATAGTGGGTCCAGTCTCAAAATGGTTAACTTCCAATCTGGAGCCTTGGCCTCAAGTATGTTGACATTTCTTGTTTATTTATTGGTTAATAATCATTTCTATTGGTTTCACCAAACAATTCCAATCATATAATAACATGACATCTGGGTATGCTATTGCTGAATATACATAACCTTGTTTCAAAGTTTTATTGGAATTTCTTGATATGAATCCAAATGGTTTTCGAGATTGGAAGTTTTAATAACTTGGTTGGATGAAATTAAAGACGTATTCACCTAGGGGTTTGCTAAATTCAACACTTTGTTTTATTGGTCATCTATATTACTCCTATTTGTCTGTTGCAGAGTGTTTTTGTAGCAAAGTATACATTCACACATGCATGCAAATAACATTGCATTTTCGTTTATTTGTTTATACATCCATGTTTGCCTCCATGATAACGCTGAGTATAATGTTTTTCATGTTCGCGGGGATGTGTCTGTGTTGCCTTTTTTACAATTGCTTTTTTTGATGAGAGCATGTGCATCTCTTGCTTTGATTTGAGTTTTGAGGCAACCCAAGTATTACTTTTGATATGTGTATGTATGTACAATAGGTGGTTGAATGTGCAATTGTTGCTCTTGCAGTTATGGGTCTGACTTTGGAAGACTCCAGGCCTAAAGAATCTGAGTCAGATGAGTCTCGTGAAAAATAGGCTACGGGTAAAGTGACAATTGCTAGAGCTTTTGCTGCATTCTTGCAGCAAGCTTGTCTTACCCCTCTGTGCACACTAGCTAGTTTGAGTGCCTTTCTAAATTGAACTTTGATTTTCTTTACTTTTTGTTCCCAAGGGAAAGCTAAAAAGAGAATATATAAAAGGTTTAATGAAGCTTTGATTTCTGATGATCTACCTTGTCACATTGTATTTTTTTCTCATTTGAATTCCTCAAGTGTTTTTAGTGACCACAACGATAATGTGTAACCCTTTTTCTAATTTATATTTTTTTTTATTGCTATTTAGGGCCATGCTTGTTTTTAGTTCCTGGAAACTAAACTGTTTTAAATCGAAAGCTTTTGAATTAAGGATGTCAAAATCCTCTGTTTTTTGCACAGGTGCTATTCTCAACCCTTTGTTCTTAAATGAATCACTTTTTCTATTATCTTAGAAAAATACTTTTCTCTATATTTTTATTTTCCAGTTGGAAAATTATTTTGAGAATGTACGTGATTTTATTAATTTCTCATACCTTATATGCATCAATGCTTATTCTTTAACTATATATATATATATATATATATTAATTTCTCTCTCATAACAAAAGAATATATAAATCATTATTTATGGGTCAATCTTTTTACATACATGAGGTATATAAGTTTTTAAAAAAATATGTTTCTAGCATTAAAATATTTTACAGTTTAATGCCATAAGTAGATGCAAGTGTATAACTAATTATATAGCTAAATAAAGGAAGAAAATGATTAATAAAAATAATACTTTCTAAGACGGTTATGATAAAAATCGTATTAGAAGCTCTTTAAAAGAAATACACAAAATCTAAGATGGTTATATGCGAAAACCGTCTTAGAATGTCACCATTCTAAGATGGTTACCTATAATCATCTTAGAAGGCATCGAAAATAAAAACACAAAATCTAAGACAGTTATAAGTAAAAATTGTCTTAGAATGACGACATTCTAAGACGGTTATTGCCTATATCCATCTTCAAATAAGTGTTAAAACATTTTTCATTTATAAAAATGCTTCTAAGACGGTTTAGTAAAGGAACCGTCTTAGAATCTGTTGGAACAAAGACGGTTATATAACCGTCTTCGAAGGTCTAACCATTTAACGTCGCTCACTACAAAGATGGTTGGAGAAACGTCTTTGTAGGGGTCAAATAATCGTCTTCGTATCTCACTTTTGTAGTAGTGTAATAATCTAGATTGCATATTTGTTAAACAAGTTTTCACTACCTATTACATTTAATCTTTTCATCTGATTTCTTTCTCAATGAATCCCTTTTCAGGAATTAAGTTGAGATTAGATTAGAAATCTATTTCAACCTTGGAGGAAGGCTACCAATAATGCCAATACAATATAACTCTTTTATAAAAAAAATTAAGTCATTAATTTTGTATATTCACTTTATCATTGATCTATGTGTTTTATTTCCCTAATACTTTATGTGCATTTCATGTGAATGAAATTTTCATAACGTTTTTGAACCAACTCAATAACCATCCAATTTAAATTCATTTATTGGAATTTGGTATAATTTCCTTTTGGTAACAAATTAAAATTATTTTCATTTATATATTATTTTCATTTGATTTCTCTCAACCTTACCTTTTTTAATTTTCATTTTATACTAATTCTCTCAAACTTATCATCCTTTAAAACTATTCTATAGTTATTGATTTAAAATTCAAAGTCCGAGGAAGGTTTACTTTAGAGGCCAAATATGCATAATTGTAGATTTTTTGTATCAATTGATTAATTGTTTTGTTAGTGTTTGATACAAAGTTGAATTGAGGAAGAGATCAACATTCCTTGGTTCACTCATTCTTTTTGTCTTTCACTTTATGAGATGGTGCTGCAAAAATTACAATTGGAATTTAAAGGCCTTGATATGGTTTGAAACTGGTAATGGATTTGTGTTTTGAAGCATCACCTATGAGTGTTACAGTGTTGCGCTTGTGTGTCAATAGAGTTTGTACTTCTTTCAAGTGACCTTTCATCGAAAAGCTGAAGTTTGTGTAGTGTTTTGAATCATAATGTGAAAGACTATTGACAATGATGTTTTTTTTTCTATTGTAGATTTCATTGTTGCAACCTCTGTGATGAATTCGGAACAATTATTTTATGTTTTTGGTAACATGGTTTGCAGGGGCAATTTAATTGTGTACTCATTTTCGATGACGATTTTCAATCGATGTTGAAACGACTGTCATTGAAAATCAAAGGCTTTCAATGAAAATTTTAAACCATCATGAAAATAGGGTATTTTACGATGATTTTATAGAACCGATGTAAAAACCATGATATAAAATGTCTCTCTATATAGTGTTTTCAATGATGATTTTTCATAAAACGGTCTTAGAAAGTTATCTTCTACGACGGTTATGTACAAAACCATCATAGTTAACTTTCTTAGATTATTTTATTATAAGACATTGTTGAAAGTAACTTCTAAGATGGTTTTACATAAAATCGTCATTGAAAATACACTTTCTATATTGGTTTTTTGACAACCGATGTAGTTTGTTCAACTTCTTTTTTTAATATTGGTTTTGTTTTGACAACAAATATAACTTGTAATTTCAAGCAAAATCAAACCCATACAACTTGTTACAAACAAATATAATAATATTCAAATTATTATCAATCAAAAATAATATATTTAGAAATACTAATAAATATCAATAAATAATTCCACATTATCAAATTAACTACATTAAACAAGCAAATTCAACATTTGTCATGTTTACAATGTAAATCCAACCTAAAACTATTCAAAAATGTAAGTTTAATTATCCTAAACATTCTGAAACATATAGTTAACTAATAGCAACACTATTTAGATATAAAGATTGCGTCAAAACTTGTTCTTTAAATCATTATAGAGTGAAGTTGAAGATTATCAAAAGTTCAAAAAGAAAGAGATTAAAAACTTCAAATATTAATAGTTTTATAGATTATCTAAGAAAAATGATTATTTTTAGTCATGTTTTAATTTGTCAAAGTTGTATCAATTAGATAGTCCCTTATGAAAAAGGAATACATCACTACTAGAAAAAAGCTTGGCAGAAAGGCCATGGTTTGCTGAGATCGCCAATTCCAAGGTCCTAAAATTCAAGAAGAGTTTCCTGATGAAAAGTTGTTTAACATTGCAGAAAGGCCATGGTTTGCTGAGATGGCCAATTTCAAAGCAGCTAGTGAACTTCCTGATGATCTCACTTGATACCAGAAAAATAAGTTTCTCAGGGACTCCAAATACTTTTGGGGGATGATCTTTATCTTTTTAAGATTGGAGCAAATAATCTCTTGAGGGAGATGTGTAACTCAAGAAGAGGGAAGAAGCATATTGTGGCATTTCCATAGTTCACCTTATAGGGGCCATTACAATGGAGAGATGACTGCTGCCAAGGTCCTCCAATCTGGTTTCTATTGGCCTAAATTGTGCAAGGATGCTTATGAATATGTCCAGAGGTGTGATAACTGTCAGAGAATAGGTGGAATCTCTAGAAGGAATGAAATGCCATTGCATGACATTTTGGACATTGAAGATTTTGACTGTTGGGGGATAGATTTCATTGGTCCATTCCCATCATCTTACTTAAATAAATACATTCTATTGACTGTGGACTATGTAACCAAATGGGTGGAAGCAATAGCTATTCAACAAGCAGATGCAAAGACTGTTATTTGCTTCCTAAAGAAAAACATATTTTCAAGGCTTGGCACATCAATGGTACTGATAAGTGATGAAAGATCTCATTTCTGTAATGTCGAACACAAGAAAGTTCTCCAACACTATAGTGTCAGACAAAAGGTATCCTCACCTTACCATCCCCAAACCAAAAGTCAAGCTGAAGTTTCTAACAGGGAAGTCAAGACGATCCTGGAGAAAACAGTTGCTCATTCAATGAAGGATTGGTCTAAAAAATTAGATGAAGCTCTGTGGGCACATAAAACAACATACAAAGCTCCTACAAGATTCACTCCCTTCTAATTGGTCTATGGAAAATCTTGTCACTTAGCTGTTAAGTTGGAGCACAAAGCTTACTAAGCATTGAAGTTTCTGAATTTTGATCTAAATGCAGCTGGTGAACATAGGAAGCTTCAACTTCATGAATTGGAGGAATTTGTTGGATTCAATGGAATCACTTGAAGAATAGACAAGAATCAAAGCTTGGTTTTAGCTTTCAACATGCCTTGAAGTATTGAAGAATTATTTGTGATTAAATGTAAAAGGAAGAAGCATTTCTGGTGACCCAAGTGCATTGCATTCACATCATTCATTTAGTAAATTAGTTTAAAAAAAAATAGAATTCACAAGGCTTTGATAAAATGCTTAAGTTTAATAGTTAAATCAAAGGTTTTTGGAAAAATAAGTTTTCTACTGATTTAATCGATTACTTACTCGTAATAATCGATTATATTGTTCTTAGTGCTTTTTGGAAAACTTTTCAAGAATAATGTAATTGATTACGTATCAGTTTAATTGATTAATTTACCTTGGTTCACATATAAACTGCCTTGATGATCATTTTAATCGATTATCTTTGAGCTGTAATTGATTACATAGGCTAAACAGGAAAAATCATCTCTTTGTCTTAATTGATTACCAAATATTGTAATCGATTACATCATATGCCTATGCTTAACATATTTTGCTTCTTTAATCGATTACCAAAATTTGTAATCGATTACTTTGTCTATTTCATGTTTATGAAGCTTCCTGCATTAATCGATTACCAGAATCCGTAATTGATTACATAGTTTATTTCATGGTTATGAAGCTTCCTATTTTAATCGATTACGTATCGAAATAATCGATTATTCTGTTCGTTGCTTCAACCTAGATTTTTATAGAACCCTTTAATCGATTACATGTTTGATTTAATCGATTACATAAGTAAAATAATCGATTATTGAGCGCGTTTAATCAATTACTGACGGTTAGAAAAATTTGTTATAAATAGAACCCTTACTCAGCTTGTTCAAAAACTTGATCAATTCGTATTCTGAGCCTACCTAAGCTTTCTAAACACTTAGTAATTTTTCTGGGTTCTATGAGTGCTTGTCTTCACTAAAACTCTTATGGGTTTTTAAGTGATTCTTGAAGCAAGAAGAGTTTTTTCAAAGGTTAAGGAAAGAGATGTTCTGAGTTTGTTTTCATCATTCAACCTGATATATTCAATCATAAGCATATCATTCATTGGATCATCAGGTGTTTTCTCTCCTTAAACTTTGTGGTTGTAATTCTTTTGTGAACTTGTATTTGATTGTTTATTGTAATTGGTCTTGCTTGTAATCTAGAGATAAAGTTTCTCTAGGGGTTTGCTGAGTAGTGTTCTCAGTGGGGTTATCTCTAAGAATCTAATAGTGTTTTAGATTTCTGAACTTTATCTAGGATGGATAAATAGAGACTTTGTTATTACTTGTAAGAACAGAAATATTGCAATAGTGGAACTCCATTCTAGTGTTGAGTGGAAGAAAACTGGATGTAGCTTCATAGTGTTTGAAGTGAACCAGTATAAATCTTGTATGTTTTGATCTTGATCTCTTTCTTGATGTTACTCTGTTTAACTTGATAATATTGCCTTGTTTATTAATTCAATCTTGAGCTATTGGATGGATACCTTGGATTGAACATTTAATTGAATAAAGATTCTTGGTTTCTAAAGTGATAAAGATCCAAATGAAAACTCTGATTTTGTCAAAGAAATTTTTAATTTACCAAGCCAAACCAATTCACCCCCCTCTTGGTTAAGTGTGAAGTGTTCCTATATTGTACAATTGGCATCAAGAGCTAGTCTTGAAAGTTACTCAAGATCACTTTCTTTCAAAAATGAATACTTCACAAATAACCTTCAAGGAAGGTGCCTCCTTAAACAGACCTCCTTTGTTTGAGGGGGAGCATTTTAGTTTTTGGAAAAATAGGATGAGGATCTTTATTCAATCCAATGATCCAGGTGCTTGGAATGCTATTGAAAAAAGTCCTAGGGTACCAATCAAAGTTGTTGATAATAACATGATTCCCAAAGATTGGGATGAGATGAATGATGAAGAAAAAATGATTGCTCAGCATGATTTTAAAGCCAAGAACATGATAACTTCTGCTCTTTCTTTTGATAAATTCTTCAGAACAGTGAGATGTACAAGTGCCAAGGAAATATGGGAGATGCTGAAAATTACCCATGAAGGAACTGAAGAGGTGAGGAGATCAAGAAAGCACTCCTTGATACATGAATATGAGATGTTCAAGATGATCCAAAACGAAAGTATCTCTCAACTCCAAACAAGATTCACACACATAGTGAATCACCTCTTAGGACTTGGGAAGACTTTTGATGTTGAAGAATTGAACATCAAAATCTTGAAGTGCCTCACAAGAGCATGACAACCAAAAGTGACAACTATCAAAGAATCTAAGGATCTCTCACAAATGACCATGGCTGCTCATTTTGGTAAATTAATTGAGTATGAACTAGAATTATCTCAACTAACCTTTGGTGAAGATGCAGATAGAAAAGGCAAGGGAATTGCACTAAAGGCTACAACACCTAAGGTAGAAAAAGAAGAAAACTCAAGTGATGAGGAAGATGAAGAAAACATGAACTTGATTGTGAAAAAGTTCAGTAAATTTCTAAAGAAGAATAAGGGCAGAAAATTCACAAGAAATAACAAGAGCAATACCAATAACAACACTAGCAACATCAAGAAGATTGACAACAATTTCACATGCTTTGAATGTGGCAAACTTGGCCACATAAAATCAGAATGTTCAATCTACTTGAAGAAACAACAAAGTGACAGCAAAGGCAAGAGATAAGCAAATCTAAGAAGAGCTTACATTGCTTGGGAGGACAATGATTCTACAACTTCAGAATCCTCCACTGAATTAGAAGAAGCCAACATGTGCCTTACTTCAATTGTCAATGAAGAGAATGATGATCTCCTAGATGAAGAAGATGAGGTAACCTCTGAACTTGATCAAGCCATTTTTACTTTTCAAGAGATGCATAAAGAGGCTAAAAAGCTTGCTAAATCCAACAATAAGCTTAAGAAAAACCTTGAGGATCATCTTGCAAAAATAAGGGAATTACAAACTGAAGTTTGTAACTTGAAGAAAGAAAATGAGAAACTTACTTCAAGTTATAAATCAAGTGGTTGTATTTGTGCCTCTTCCTCTACAACTATTGACAAATATGAAATGGTGCAAAAAGTTTTTGAAGAGTATAGACTTAATCAAGAAGAAAAATATATGCAGATTGTTTCAAAGAACAATGAGTTGATTGATATCTTGGAAAAACTCAACAAAGGAAAATGTGATTTGAATGATATGTTGAGTGCTCAAAAATAGTTTGGTGACACTTCTGGATTGGGGTACAAAAAGAGCTTTAAAAATGTTCAAAAGATAACATTTGTACCTCCAAAATAGAAGAAGAAAAAGAAACCAAGATTCAATCAAAAGAGGTTCTTTAGAAATACATATAAAACTGTTGTTTGTCACTATTGTATGTAGAAAGGACATACATCTTACCAATATTTTGCAAGAAGATTTTATGTCCCAAATGGTGAGTGTATTTGGGTAGAAAAGAAAAAGCAAGCAACTAACCCCTTTGGACCTAAACTCAAATGGGTACTTTCTTCTATGAAGTGATTTGTTTCTTTTGTAGGTATGTCTTAGAGCAAGCTCCTCCTTATGGTATCTTGATAGTGGCTGCTCAAGACATATGATCGGTGACAAGTCCTTGCTTAAAAATTTTACACTTAAAGATGGGGGCTATGTTACCTATGGAGACAACAACAAAGGGAAGATCATAGGTGAAGGAAACATTGGTGACAGCTTGAACACAAAAATCAGCAATGTACTCTATGTTGAAGGCTTAAAGCATAATCTACTAAGCATAAGTTAGTTATGTGATAAAGTTTTTAAAATTTCTTTCAATCAAGATTGCTACATGATATGTGATGGTAAAAGGGGAGAAGTAATCCACATTGGCAAAAGAAAAGGTAACATTTATTTACTTTCCATAGACCATGCATTATTCCACAAGACTACATGCTTAATGAGTAAGTTAGATGAATCATGGTTGTGGTATAGGAGAGCCAGTCACATTAACATGCACCATATGAATAAACTCATTAAAAAGGACTTAGTAAATGGCCTACCAAAACTCAAATTTGAAAAGAACAAACTATGTGATGCATGTCAAAAGGGGAAACAAACCAAAATCTCTTTTCAAAGTAAAAACATTGTTTCGACCTCAAGACCACTTAAATTACTGCACATTGATTTGTTTGGTCCTTCTAAAACTATGAGTTTAGGTGGCAATTACTATGGACTTGTTATTGTTGATGACTATTCTAGATTTACTTGGACTTTGTTTTTGAACTCCAAGAGTGATGCTTTCCATGCCTTCAGAAAATTAGCTAAACTTATTCAAAATGAGAAAGGGTGTAAAATAATCTCAATTAGAAGTGATCATGGTGGAGAATTCCAAAATAAACATTTTGAAAAATTCTGTGAAGAAAATGGAATTAACCACAACTTTTCAGCTCCAAGAACACCTCAACAAAATGGTGTTATGGAGAGGAAAAATAGATCACTTGAAGAAGGTGCAAGAACACTTCTAAATGAGACTAATTTACCAAAGTATTTTTGGGCTGATATAGTAAGCACTGTTTGTTGCACTTTAAATAGACTACTCATAAGCACCATCTTGAAGAAAACACCTTATGAGTTATACAAAGGAAGAAAATCCAATGTTTCTCATTTAAGAACTTTTGACTGCAAGTGTTTTGTTTTAAATAATGGGAAAGAATCACTAGGAAAGTTTGATGCAAAGGCTGATGAAGCTATATTTCTTGGATATTCATTACAAAGTAAAGCTTATAGAGTCTTTGAAAGATAAGGCCTTGTAGCCCGAAGGCATGTGAGAAGAAAAACAAAATTTTTCAAAGCGGAAACACACATACCATTCAAGAATCATTCTTTAGGATATAGATGTTACCTTGTTTATATTCGAAATTGATGATCAAGAATAGGCTTGAAGATACAAGCCCTCTGTAACACCCCAATATTTTAAAATAATACTTTAAGATGATTAGAAAATTTTAATTCATTATCTAGAGAAATTTTTAGCACTTGATACATATTTTGAAATAAAATTTAATTTAAGCTATTCTAAGCCTTAGAAAATTTTATGAAAGTGATAAACCTTAGGAGTTTTCTTGTAATTATAAGGAAAAGAAATTTATTGA
>PYAF01000022.1:166287-185491 GCA_007407185.1 Glycine tomentella
CAAATTGAACCTAAAGATATTAACCATGCCTTGCAAGATGAACATTGGATGCATGCCATGCATGATGAACTGAATCAATTCAAGAGAAATGAAGTTTGGGAACTTGTTCCTAGACCTTCATCAATTAAGCCTATTGGTACAAAATGGGTTTTTAGAAACAAACTTGATGAAAGTGGAATCATAGTAAGAAACAAGGCTAGATTGGTTGCTAAAGGTTACAACCAAGAGGAAGGCATTGACTATGAGGAAACTTTTGGTCCAGTTGTAAGATTGGAAGCAATTAGGCTATTACTTGCATATGCATGCTTAATGAATTTCAAACTTTATCAAATGGATGTTAAAAGTGCTTTTTTAAATGGTTACATAGAGGAGGATATATATGTTGAACAACCTCTAGGCTTTTCTGATTTTAAACATCCTAATCATGTTTTTAAACTGAAAAAGGCCCTCTATGGTCTGAAACAAGCTCCAAGATCATGGTATGAAAGATTGAGTAAGTTCCTACTTGATCAATCTTTTGTAAGGGGCAATGTTGATAAAACCTTGTTTATCAAGAGGCATAAGGATAATATCCTATTGGTTCAAATATATGTTGATGATATTATCTTTGGTTCAACTAATCAAATGCTTTGTAAAGAATTTTCTGCAGCTATGCAAAAAGAATTTGAGATGTCTATGATGGGAGAGTTAACATTCTTTCTAGGACTTTAAGTTAAGCAAATGAAGAATGAAACTGTCCTCAATCAATCAAAGTATTGCCTTGAAGTCATCAAGAAATTTAAGATGGAGAAAAGCAAAGATGCTACAACTCCTATGGCAACCTCAACATACCTTGATTCAGATGAAAAAGAGAAGCAGGTGGATGAATCCAAATATAGGGGAATGATTGGCTCTTTACTATATTTGACAGCTAGTAGACCAGATATTATGCTAAGTGTTTGCTTGTGTGCAAGATATCAAGCAAATCCAAAAGATTCTCACCTTACAGCAGTCAAAAGGATCATCAAATACCTCAAGGCAACACCCAAAGTTGGGCTATGGTATCCTAAGGGTGCACCAATAAATATTATTGGATATTCTGATTCTGATTTTGCAGGATGTAAACTTGATAGGAAAAGCACAAGTGAAACTTATCATCTCCTTGGAAGCTCACTCATATCATGGCATTGCAAGAAACAAGCTTGTGTGGCTTTGTCAACTGCTGAGGCAGAATATATCTCAGCTGGCAGTTACTGTGCACAAAGACTATGGCTTAAGCAACAAATGCAAGATTATGGAGTTGATCTTAAGGAGATACCATTACTTTGTGACAACACAAGTGCAATAAATATTTCAAAGAATCCTGTCATGCACTCAAGGATCAAGCATATTGAAATTAGACATCACTTTTTAAGAGATCATGTGCAAAAAGGTAACATCAAGGTTGAGTTCATTGATACCCATAATCAACTTGATGGCATATTTACTAAACCATTGCCAAAGGATAGATTTTATACACTTAGAAACATGTTAGGCATTCTTGATGAGAACAACATATGCTAGCTTGGTTAAATGTACGCTTTTCTATGACTATTTGAAGCCTCACTACTGCATCTATCATTTAACTTGATTAAAATTCGAACTGATCTACATAAATACTCTGTTGCTGATATATTTGCTGTAATAATCGATTACACCACGGGTTAATCGATTAAATTCATTAAAAATCACATTATGTGTGCAAGTTGTGCTCCAGTAATCGATTACATTGAAATTGTAATCGATTATTCTTCATATTTCAGAAATTTAGTCCCTCTAGAATAATCAATTACAACTAATAGGTAATCGATTACACATGTGCTTTAAGGTTTCAAACTCTTCTGCAATAATCGATTACACATCGGGATAATCTATTATTATATATAACAAATCATTTCAGTTTAAATATCACATTGAAATAATCGATTACCATCATAAGGTAATCGATTACCACGAGCTTAGAAAAATCTTTTTCTTGCTGGAATAATCGATTACCACTCGGGATAATCAATTACACACAGCTTTGATGCTAGGTAAAATCCACAAAACTATAATATAATCAATTACATTAGTATATAATCGATTACATGTCATCTTCTACCTCAGGCTGGTAGGGAAATAATCAATTACCACGCGGGATAATCTATTACATTGTGTAACTTTTGTAACCCAAAGTGCTGAAATAATCGATTACTTAAGGAAATAATCTATTATTCATGTTGTTGAACGTGTTCTGACAGTTTTTTTCTCTGAAAATGTAACTGCCCAATCAAATCCAAAGCAAATCAAAGGCCATTGATGTGCCTTAACTGTCACCAACAACTATATTTTCAAAATTATGGACGTTAGGAGCCTAAAATCAGCCAATAAATAGTGCATTGCTTCAATTGGAAAATCTGCACCTTGTCTACTCTCTTACTCTGCAAATTCTAAGTCTCTGTGTTTTCTTGTGTCCAAGCCAACCTTCTGAACAATGTCAAACCCAACTCCAAAAAGGGCTAGGTCATCCAAAAGAAAAGTGGGTGAATCTTCTTCTAACCCACCTCCACCTCAACCCCCAAACAGACTTGATCTGTGGTTCTCCACAGAGTCTGATAAAATGAACTATTTAGAGTTCAATGCAACCAAGCCTGTAGCCTCCCCTAAATACCTAGATTTAGACTGGTTTATAAGAGAGGGAATTCCTAGCCTACTTCGAAGCCCAAGGGCTTAGAAGATTCTTAGAAATGAAGGGTACTTTCTACCCTGATTTGGTGAAGGTGTTCTACACCTGTGCCAAAGGGTCCATGCAGGGGAATATGGTCTCCAAAGTCAAAGGTGTGACAATGGAGATTACCCCTGAGGTTTGGGAGTCTGTGGTTGGAGTTATTTGTGAGGGGGCTAGGAGGTTTGATGAGGAACCTGATGGCTACAATAAAATAGATACATATAGGGAGATGTTGCATGATCCATACATGCAACTTAGGAGTAGACTGGGTACTGGACCCATGACTCCTGAGGATAGACTCCTCCACTACATCATTACCTATGTGGTAACACCAAGGGCTACCGATCATGCCTAAGCAACAAATGAAGACCTTCAGTTGGTCTATGGGCTGAAGAATAACATACCCATGAACTGAGTACTTATTTTTGAAGAAATAATGCTTAAGGCCAAGAGATTGGTCAATTATCCATTCCCTTACCCTGTGCTTGTCTCAAGACTTATTGACCACTTCAACATAAATGTTGAAAATGAAGTTGTTGATAATACCAACTCCTCCAACAGCCTGATCCAGGAGAAGCATCTCACCAAAATAGGGATGAGAAAAACCCCCGATGGGTGGATTATGGCTAGTCAAGCTGCTGCTGCTGTTGTTGAAGAAAAAGTTGTTGTGGATTTAGAAGATGAAGAAAGGAATCGTCAACAACCTGTCTACACCCAATTTGAGTCCTTCATGCTGGAAAAGATGAATGTGCTACTCAGTATGCATCATGAATTCAGGGCTGAGACTCAAAGCTCTTTTAGGGATCTCAATGCTAGGCTAGATGAAATAGAAGCCACTCTTAAAGTGGATGATTCTGAAGAATTTTAGCCTTTACTTTATTTGATTTATGAACTATTTTTTTTTTGTAATTGTAATGGCTTCCTTATGATTAATATAATGTTTTCAGTTCATTTTCCGCTGTGCCTTTATTATTTTTGACTTTCAACAAGCCAACTAGGGGGAGAAATAATTGATTAAAAAGAAAAATTGAAAGATTAAGCATGCCCTGCACCATGCTCTGTTTGCCCCTGTTTTTTGTTTCATTTTTGCCCAAAAATTTGAACTGAATGGATGTTGAGATTTAGGGGGAGCTGTGATGTTAAAAGGAATTCAATCAATATATATGACTTGTAATTGAATGCTACTTGAATCATAAATGCTTTTAACACTTGCTTTTGGCAAAGGCATTGAAAATTTTCAGGTTTGCAAAGCTTAAGGTTCTTCAAATTGATTCAAAATTAACTCTAAACCTTATTGTTAATCAATTGAAGATTTGGCATGTTTAAAGCCAAAAAGGGGGAGATTGTTGGATTCAATGGAATCACTTGAAGAATGGACAAAGAATCAAAACTTGGTTTTAGCTTTCAACATGCCTTGAAGTATTGAAGAATTATTTGTGATTAAATGTAAAAGGAAGAAGCTTTTCTGGTGACACAAGTGTATTGCATTCACATCATTCATTTAGTAAATTAGTTTAAAAAAATAGAATTCACAAGGCTTTGATAAAATGCTTAAGTTTAATAGTTAAATCAAAGGTTTTTGGAAAAATAAGTTTTCTACTGATTTAATTGATTGCTTACTTGTAATAATCGATTATATTGTTCTTAGTGCTTTCTGGAAAACTTTTCAAGAACAATGTAATCGATTACGTATAGGTTTAATCGATTAATTTACCTTGGTTCACATATAAACTGCCTTGATGATCATTTTAATCTATTATCTTTGAGCTGTAATCGATTACATAGGCTAAACAGGAAAAATCATCTCTTTGTCTTAATTGATTACCAAATATTGTAATCGATTACATCAAATGCCTATGCTTAACATATATTGCTTCTTTAATCAATTACCAAAATTTGTAATCGATTACTCTGTCTATTTCATGTTTATGAAGCTTCCTGCATTAATCGATTACCAGAATCCGTAATCGATTAAGGATTCTATTTTATCATCAATCCAATCACCATTCACGTTTTTTATTTTTCTTATCAAGGAATAGATTGTTTTACTTGGATGACTTAGATGTCTCGTATTTCTCAAAAAAGCGATTCGATTGATGGAATAATTGATTATTCTGTTCGTTGCTTCAACCAAAATTTTTATAGAACCCTTTAATCGATTACATGCTTGATTTAATCGATTACATAAGTAAAATAATCGATTATTTAGCGCGTTTAATCGATTATTGACGGTTAGAAAAGTTTGTTATAAATAGAACCCTTGCTCAGCTTGTTCAAAAACTTGATCGATTCGTATTCTGAGCCTACCTAAGCTTTCTAAATACTTTCTTAGTAATTTTTCTGGGTTCTATGAGTGCTTGTCTTTACTAAAACTCTTATGGGTTTTTAAGTGGTTCTTGAAGCAAGAAGAGTCTTTTCAAAGGTTAAGGAAAGAGATGTTCTGAGTTTGTTTTCATCATTCAACCTGATATATTCATTCATTGGATCATCAGGTGTTTTCTCTCCTTAAACTTTGTGGTTGTAAGTCTTTTGTGAACTTGTATTTGATTGTTTATTGTAATTGGGTTTCTTGCTTGTAATCTAGAGATAGAGTTTCTCTAGGGGTTTGCTGAGTAGTGTTCTCAGTGGGGTTGTCTCTAAGAATCTAATAGTGTTTTAGATTTCTGAACTTTATCTAGGGTGGATAAAGAGAGACTTTGTTATTACTTGTAAGAATAGAAATATTGCAATAGTGGAACTCCATTCTAGTGTTGAGTGGAAGAAAATTGGATGTAGCTTCATAGTGTTTGAAGTGAACCAGTATAAATCTTGTATGTTTTGATCTTGATCTCTTTCTTGATGTTACTCTGTTTAACTTGATAATATTGCCTTGTTTATTAATTCAATCTTGAGCTATTAGATACCTTGGATTGAATATTTGATTGAATAAAGATTCTTGGTTTCTAAAGTGATAAAGATCCAAAGGGAAACTCTGATTTTGTGAAGAAATTTTTAATTTACCAAGCCAAACCAATTCACCCCCCCTCTTGGTTAAGTGTGAAGTGTTCCTATATTCTACAGAATTGAGGTTTCAAGCATATTAGAATTCCAAGCTTTATAAGCAAATAGTTAAAGTTTATCATGATAAAAATCTTTTGAAAAGAAATTTTTCGCCTGGTCAACAGGTTTTGTTATTTCATTCTAGATTGAGATTGTTTCCTAGTAAGCTGAAATCTAAGTTGTCTGGACCATTCGTCATCAATGAAGTCATGCCACATAGAGCTATGATATTGGAGGATCCAGCCACAAAGAGGACATGTATTGTGAATGGCAGCAAAATCAAACACTACTTGGGTGGTGATGTTGAGAAGCTCACCATTGTTGTCCAATTACAGGAAGCCTGAGCAACAACAAGGGCGTCCAACTTAAAAGACGTTAATGAAGCGCTCCTAGGAGGCAACCCAATATTTCTAAACTTTGTTTTAATTTGTGTTACCTGAATTTTTTGTCTTATATTTTTGAATTATATTTCAGAATTAGATTTTTAAGTCTTTATTGGAAAATTATTTTTTTAAATGTATATCTTTCAATATGTAGGTTGAGTTATAGTTTTAAATATGTCTATGTTTAATGTGATTCTGTGTTTTAAATATTATAGTGTTTGTGTCATGTTTTTACATGTTATATATTTTTTTTATGTGTTTCTAGTTTTGTATGTTTCATATGTATAATTGGTTTTTGGTGAAACTTAACTATTTTTTATAAAAGGTTGTAGATTTGTAGTCTTGAGTTTTGAGTTGTGTTTTGTTGAAACAATTGTTATTGAAATTTAATGTGAATGGAAGCATTAAGGGTGAGATTTGGAAGGATTTGGTCAACTGATTTTAAAAAAATAAACCTAAAGTGTTCAATAGCCTTAACCAGCAGCAAATGCCCCACCACTACCACAACAGTAGCCATCATTGGAGTCCATCTCAGCACACCTATAGAGGATGGAGTTTTACATGCAAACATACTTGCATCACTTGGCCGATCAACCTACGGCCAACCACTGGGGCCAGATGCAGTTGAATGACAGTTTTTATTATTTTACATTGCACCAACATTGTCAAGTCTTAATCCTTACCCTTGGACTACCCTAGAGCAATTTAGAGCTAACGTTGCATGTCCTAAAGACAGGCCTATTTTTTAGGAGGATGCAGGTCCTGCAGATGACCAAGGAGCTATAGATGACCAAGAAGGAAGAAAAGAAGATGAGGATGAAGACATGGCAGATCCTATTGATTATTTCACTAGATGAGACTGAGCTCCTCAACCATGATCGTAAAAAATTCATGAACTTATTTTTATGTTTCTTTATTGCTTTGTATTAAACTTTAGTACTTTATTTCCTTATTACTATTTTAGATTTTTGCTTGGATATTTAGGCAATTTTGTGATTTTGACTGGTTTATGCGTTCACTTTGATATGTGTACACAAAGGTTTTCCTCTTTTTGGTAGTACACATTAGTGAATAATTTTGTTATGTTAGCATAGTTGTAGAATATATATAACTCTTTTTGGGACTTAAATAAATTATTTTTCTTGGACATAACATGTTTTGGAAAGAATCAACAACCGATGATTTTGAAACTTGCTTTTGAATTGGATCAGAACACAACAAAGTGATTTTTGGAAACATTAAGAATGAAAAACAATGATCGGCTTTCCCAAATACCAAATGAATTCAGATGTTTTTGCATAGACTTGATAAAGAACAACTTTCAAAACATTGATTTGATTTGAACATGGAAACAAACCTTAAGCCATAGTGACTGTGTGCAACCACAAATTTTACATTGAGTGTCCTCATTGATATGTTCTATAGTTGATTTTGCATGAATTTCTAATTGTCATAACATATGATGCATGGATATGATTTAGGCATTCTTTCTTTCTTTCTTATACATTTTAAGCCACTGGCAAAAAAGCTATCCTAATGTATATTGTTTTACCATTTGCAAGCCCTTTGAGCCAAACACTTGATATTTTGTTGGAACACTAACCTAGGATAAAAGTTTCCTACCTTACCTTAGGTTAGGAGAGCAAAGGTGTTTTGTTGGGGATTTCTATCATTTGGTGGCTGATGTGATGTGAGTACTTTGTATTTAAATGTTGTTATTAAGATAAATTATATATTTAATTATTGTATATAAAAAAAAGAGAAAACAAAAGGGAAACAAGTTCTTTATGAATAAATAAATGTATGAATTATGTACACAATGTTCTAAACTTTACAGAGTTCTTGTAAATTTTATAAGTTGGGATTTTTGTATAGGAAGTATTGATAACTTGGTTGAAAACGGAAGGGATAGGAAGTGATGATTCAGTTGAGTTGCTAGCTTATTTTTATTTTTGCTCTCCTATTCTCAAGGTATTTTTGAATACCCAGAAAAACCAACATTTCTTTCAAGCAAGGCCAAACCCTAAAAGTCCTAATGATCCATGACGATTATGTACTTTATATTTGATTATGTCGCTCGAAGGATCTTCGAGTTTAATGACTATGGTGTGTTGTGGGACTTCTTCACCACATTAGATCTTTAGTATTTTGCCATTAACCAACCAGATGCGGTCTTTGGATTGGTCCTCTATCTCTATAGCTCCATAAGGCTTAATGTCGTTGACAATAAAGGGGCCACTCCATCTCAATTTTAATTTACTAGGAAACAAATTTAATCTTGGGTTGTAGAGCAATACTTGTTGTCCGAGCCTGAATTCTCTATGGAGGATCTTTATGTCATGGTACCTCTTGGTTCTTTCTTTGTAGAGCTTGGAAATTCATATGTGTTGAGGCATATTTCTTCAAGTTCTTGTAGTTGTACCTTCCTCTTCTCTTCAGATGTTGTAGAGTCAAAGTTGAGGAACTTCATGGCCCAATGAGCTTTTATTTCCAACTCCACTAGTAGGTGGTATGCTTTTCTGTACACCATTTGAAATGGGGGGAAACCAATGGGTGTTTTGAAGGCTTTTCTATATGCCCATATGCAATAATCAAGCTTTGCAGCCAATCCTTCCATGAAGTAGCTATGGTCTTTTCTAGTATCCTCTTGATCTCCCTATTTTAAACTTCAACTTTTCCATTTGTTTGGGGATGATAGGGTGATGCTACTTTGTGTTGAACATTGTAGTGTTAGAGGACCTTTGAGAGTTGAGCATTACAAAGTGTGTACCTTCAAGAGTCTAGGAAGAACTTAATCACCGTCTTTGCATCATTGGTTGGACTAGCAATTGCTTACACCCACTTTGAGACATAGTTCACCACTACCAAGATATATCCATTGCCACGCGATGAGGGTAAGGGATCAATAAAATCAATTCCCCAACAATCAAAGACTTCTACCTCCTATATGTTCTGTAATGGCATTTCATGTCGTCTAGATATGTTGTCGGTTCATTGACAGTTGTCGCATGATTGTGCATGGGTATGAGGATCTTTGAAAACTGCAGGCCAATAGAATATAGCTTGAAGGATCTTTGCAACTGTTCATTCTTAGTTGAAGTGGCCTCCATATGGTGAGTTGTGGCAATGCCAAAGTATGTGATAAACATCAAATTTTTCGTATGCATTTTATGACGTGTATTTGACATTTTACTTAACTTTAGGCCTTGTTTTGAATCAAATTAGCTTTAAATTCAGTTTTTCCTTTGTCTTAGGTTGAATTTTATGTTTTAGTTATTTTTAATTAATTTTTGATAGTTTTTCAGAAGAAAAAAAGGTCGTTATGCGTAGAGCTCCAAAGGCCCAAAATCAGCAGAAAGTTATGGAAGGAGAATTGTGAAAATTGAAGATAAAAGCTAGGAAAATCAAGAGAAAAATATTTTTCAAGGATAAATCAGTTGAAGAACAAGATAATTACTTGAATTAATTGGAGATATTATTTGTTTGTAATTTCTTGTGTATATCTCCTTAATTATTAAACCTAGCTACAATTCTATAAATAGGAGGCTAGGCTTTCATTGTAACAGTGTAGAAGTCCCGAGCAATTCTTAGAATTATATTTTAGACTTCCACCTACTAGACACCTTCATTATTCCATTAGACACTCTAGGTTTCATTGTATTATTTTTATGAGTGCAATTCCTTCCACCTAGGAGAGGAAATGATGAACTTTGTTTCAATTTAATTTTATTAATTCAAGACTTCATCTTGAGTTCTTTATTTGTTTCCTTACTTAATGTTTTTATTTGATTGGCCATCTTATAGATGAATTCAGGAATTGACTTGCACTTTGGCATGCCTTGTTGAAACCCAAACATGAATCAAGTACTTAATTGTAATTATCTATATGGATATTACAATCTTGGTTAAGCTTTACTAATTCTCGACCATTAATGATGATTGCTTGTGTCAGTATGCCCAAGGGATTGGGTATTAGGCAAGTAGTTTAGAATCTGTGATCATGTGAGAGCTGTGGTAGAATACATCAATGAATTGGGGATGAGCAAGAGAGACGAGTAAAGAATTGTGAAGTTATAGTGGGTTGAGCGAATTCCAAGTCCAAACCTAGACATTCATTCATCAAGATTGACGTCACTATCCAAGTCTAGTATTTCTATCTTTACTTAATTATTTTATTGTCATTTAATTTTTATTGCAATTTATTTTAAGTTATTTATTTTGTGACAATAACAAAACAAAAATATAAAACCTTGTTCTTAGTTAAATAATTACATGAAATCCCTCATTTATTCCTTTGGGAGATGACCTGGACGATAATTCAGTTACTAAATCATGATTGGGTTACACTTGACCTATAAGTTTTATCTAACATGAAATAAAACCCTAACAATATGCTAGCTTTTTCTCCATTTGTTACAATTCTCCTTAACAAATTGTCAGCACTAATACGAAAAAGAATAGGGTCATCCCAGACATACTTGGTGGCTTCTCAGAAGAACCTTTTTATCTTGTGGAATTCATACCTTCTGATGGTCGTCCTATGGTCTTAAAGTTTTCCAAGTCAGTGAACCAAAGGTAGTCCTCGTCCTTGAAGCTTACTGCCATGAGTGTCTTGTCTGGGAATTCTTCTTCCATCTCTTTTTCTTTCTTGGTGACTTCTTCATTGACCAATCTTGATAGATGATTGGCTACTAGGTTGTCACACCCGTTTTTATCTCGGATCTCTAGATCAAACTCTTGTAGTAGAAGGACCCAACTAATTAATCTTGGCTTGGAATCTGTTTTGGAGAGTAGTCATTTTATAGCTGAATGGTCAGTGTGCACAATGATCTTTGATCCTACAAGATATGATCAAAACTTTTCAAGGGCATAAACCACTGCTAGCATCTCCTTGCGTAGTTGATTTGGGCTCCATTTAGAACTTTTCTGGCATAGTATATAGCATGAAATCTTCCATTCCTCTTTTGTCGTAATACTGCTCCTACCACATAGTCACTAGCATCACACATTAATTCAAATTCTTGCCCCAATTGGGAGCCACTATAACTGGTGCGGTTACTAGCTTCTTTTTCAAGAGGTCAAAAGCTTGAAGTCATTCTTCATTGAAGTGGAATTGGTTCTCTTTGACAAGTAAATTACTAAGAGGTTTGACAATCTTAGAGAAGTCTTGTATGGACCTTCTATAGAAATCAGCGTGCCCCAAAAAGCTTCTTACTCCTTTCACGTCTCGAGGTGGTGGAAGCTTTTCAGTTACTTCTATCTTGGCTTGATCTACTTCAATACCTCTTGCTGAAATTTTATGCTCGAGCACAATACCTACAGTTACCATGAAGTGCAATTTTTTTCCAATTAAGCACAAGGTTCTTTTCAATGCATCTTTCTAGGACACTTTCCAAGTTGTTGAGGCATGACGTGAACAAATCTCCGAATACAGAGAAATCATCCATAAATACCTATATGCATTTTTCTACCATGTCAGAAAAGATTTCATTCATACACCTTTGGAATGTGACTGGTGCATTGCAAAGTCCAAAGGGCATTCTTCGATTGACAAAGACTCCAAATGGGCAAGTGAAGGTTATTTTCTCTTGATCATCTGAATTAAAAACAATTTGATTATACCCCGAGTATCCATCCAAAAAGCAATAGAAGTCTTGACCGGCTAACCTTTCAAGAATTTGAACCATGATGGGAAGAAAGAAGTTGTCTTTCCTTGTTGCCTTGTTGAGAAGGTGGTAATCAATACACATTCTCCAACCAGTCACTGTCCTTGTGGGAATCAGCTCATTCTTGTCATTGTTTATCACTGTTATTCCACCTTTTTTTTGGGGACTACTTGCATGGGGCTTACCCATGAACTGCCAGAAATGGAATATATCATTCCAGCTTCAAGAAGCTTCAATACTTCTTTTCGAACTTCCTCTTTCATAATCGGGTTAAGTATCCTTTTTGGGGAGTCCTGACTTGAAGTCCTCTTCAAGGTTGATGTTGTGCATGTAGATGGATGGGCTTATTCCTTTGAGGTCAGAGATTTGTCATCCTAAGACTTGCTTGTGCATTTTTAGTACCTCCACTAGTCTTTTTTCTTCCTCTTTGGACAATGTGCTACTAATGATGGCTAGTTTCTCATCCTCACCTCTAAAAAGACATATTTAAGTTGAGGAGGCAAGAGCTTTAATTTAAAGATAGGTTTTTCTTTAATCAAGGTTCAGATCTTGTATTTAATTTTACAACACTTCCTTTGAAGAATAAAGGTGTTGGATGCATTCCCCTAACTATTAATTTTGCTGCAGTGTGAGGTCTTCCACGGTGTTGGTTAAAGCAAGCTCTAATGGTGTTGGGGTTACAATTTGCAGAGTTTTCTCTTCTATTACTTCATCAATTATATCCTCCTTGAAGCAAGCTCCTTTATCCTTGGGGTGTTTCATAGCTTCATGCACATCAAATGTGATCCCCTTGTCATCCACTCGTAAAGTACATTTGCCCTCCACAACATTGATGATGACATTAGCAATATTCATGAATGGTATTCCTAGAATTAAAGGGACAACGACATCTTCGTTGATATCCATGAAGACAAACTCCACTGGTATGGTGAACCTTCTAACTCGTACATGCATGTTCTCCATTATTCCTAGAGGAAATTTAATGGAACAGTTAGCTAGTTATATCATCATGCGTCTTGGTTTTATCGCTACCTTTCCAATTTTGTTGAGTAGAGATAATAGCATTAGGTTGATGCTAGATCCAAGATCAAGGAATGCTCTTCCTATCGATGGATTCCCAATTGATATAGGAATAGTAAAACTATCGAGATCACCTAACTTCTTTGGATTCTCCAAGATGGGACTACAATCCTTTTCAAGAGTCACTACATCATAGTCTTCCAAACTCTTCTTATTTATGAGGTCTTTTAAGAGCTTTGAGTATTCTGTATGGCATCGGTGAAAGGAATAGTGACATCGAGGAACTTAATCAAGTCTATAAGCCTTCTCTATTGCACTTCTTCTCTTGTTTTGTTTGTTTGTTTGTGAGGATACGACTTCTCAAGTGTACTTACTTGTTTAGCTTCTCGTGTTAGTTGGATCTTTGTCTTAATTGGCTCTCGTGCCATTTCTTCAACTATCACATCCTCATCTTGTATGTCTTCCTTCACTCTGTCATCTACATGCATGTCTTTTCTTATTGGCTCTTTAGTTGCTAACCTGTTTCTTGTTGTTACGGCATTACAATCAACCTTGTTGGCAATTTCTTTTATTTGCACTGCTAACTCTTTTACTTGATCTTTTAACGAATTTATTACGTCCATGGTGTTCTCGAGGTTGGAGTAGGATGTGGTGCTAAGGTTGATTACAAATTCTTCTAATTTTGTAGTGCATTCTCTAATGAATTTGGCTTCCTTGTCTACTTTCTCCATACAGTAAGTGTTAGTATCTAGGTGTCCTATAAACAATCTGTTTCATCAGATGAAAACCTTTTTCTATTTAGTATTTCATGGTTAATAAATTTGAGCAAACTTTATCTTTATCATATTTATGTCTCACATATATTTTATAGTAATATACATTTAAAGATAAAGGCCCTAGGAATAGAACATGGGCTTTCTCGAGGATCAATGATAGGGATCACGATCGTCAGGACTCGAGGACACTAAATGTCTATTACCTGAAATGAGTTCCTAGTCTTAAATCACCAAGAAAGGGCATTGGTGATCTCAAAAAGGACTAGTACAACATCTTCTACTTGTATAGAGATACAAGGTAGGGACCTTATGGAATGCAGGCAGGATGATGTCTTAGCTTATTTCGTGGGTGGATCTATTGGAGAACAAATGGTGTCGAACTGACCCACCGAGGGACTCCACAAGAATATTTTAAAGTATCATTGGATTTGTAAAGTCTCTCATTGTTTAGTAGTACGGATCATCCTAGACTTGAGGATGTCATCGAACACTATGTCCTAGGGTTATAATTTGACTGTACAACTCTATCCGCCTGAAAATAGGGAGAACAGTGTACTCTAGGGTATTACTTGAATACATGAGTGAAGAGGGACATGCCGAAAGGACTCATAGTGTAATGTCCTAATTTCTAAATTGATTTTGTTACTGGTATTTTTACTTAGAATAAAATTTTTTCAAGAAACGTGTATTAATAAAAATTCTAAGTCATAAAATTTACAAAATATGTAAAGACTAATACATTAGTCAATGTCTCTTTTACAAAAGTTTATACAAGTACAAAACTCTTTTCAAAATCGAGCTTAGTACATAGCTCCTTCAATATATCAACACTACTCCAGAGCTTCAAGGAACCTGACCAGAGCTGCCATATAAGAAAAACATGAAACAATCTTGTGAGAAATAAATTTCTCAGTAGGCAAAGCTAAATCCCGAACTTATTAGTAGGTTAGTAAAATCATTCAAATAATCAAACACATCCACAAGAAATATGCAACTATATGAATGCATGAGATGAACTATCCTAGGGTAAATGGCCTCCACATATCGTACTATATGTGGCCACACTGAGTGTGGACGTTGCTATAGTCTTACGCAAACATGCATGAATTTTGCCATATGTCCTTACACCTGGGTACTACATATCGTACTGTATTTAGTATCAGATTCTGTTTCTCCAAAGCCTCGTACTGGACTTGGAATATGGAAACATGAATCCACCTATCTTATTCACATCAACATCCATAAAAATCAAATCCATAAGCAAAATACATATTACCTTATGGAAAATATTTTTATCATATCATCATATATATCATAAGTATGGTTACACCACCATACCTTATACAATAAGCTTATAAGTATTGTTAAACCACCATATTTTATTCAAGCAAAATCATTACCAACTTAGGCATGACCAAAGAATATCCTTACAGAAAATTATGTTAGTATTATAACTAATAATCCATAATATGTCTTTCAAATGATTTCTAATCCCTTGAAATTGTTAGTGTTGAAGAAATGATTACTTAGAGAAAAATCTCATAAGCCATCATTATTCCTTTACAAGTATCCCTACACTTGTTATAATCTTAAGGCTTCCTTCCTTTCTTCCTTCCAAGTGTCCTACCACTTGGCATGATCTTAGAGCTTCTTCTCCTTTGCTTCCAAGTGTCCAAAATCATGAAATTTCTCCATTTCTCTTACATTTTCGTGGAGTAGCTTTTTCTTTCATTCTTGAGTTTATCCCAAACCTGTTTTAGTAAAATTCTAATTCTGGATTCGTTAACCGTTGGATCTCTTTAAAATTTTTAAGGTACACTACTATCTCACATATGTAACTTTTGACCGTTGGGATTGTTGAAATAATGTCTAGAGCTGTCCACGTGTAAGATGGAAGAGTGTAGAGAAATCTTGGCTTGATTTTTATGTTACCTTGCATCCATGCCATACAAGTGTCTTGCCACTTGTTTTCATCCTATGGCTTATCTTCCAAGTGGCTGAATTCAAGAAGCTTCTTCCTCATTCTCCATGCTTCTCCACGTGAATGACAAGCTCAAAGGGAAGGAATACAAAATTTTCTTCCTTCCATGCTACATGTGGTCATTTTTGATGATGAATAAAAATCTAGTTTCAATATGGTATTTTCTTAAAAAGAAATCCAATTTAATTTGAATTCTTTTATCTAAAGAAAATTTTGAATATTATAATTCTAGATGTTCCCAAGAATTTATCCCAATGATAGTTTAAATTAATCCCAAGCAATCTTATACAGGGCAATACATAGACTTTTCATTCTAAACTACATCTTTATCTTATTTTTGATTGGTCTATACTTCTTCTGACCATCAAAATTACTAAATCATTTTATTAAATAGGTCTATTTATCCTATAATTAAGAGAAAATTCTATAGATTTTATGTACCATTTTTCCATATTTTTCTGATGCTTGAGTTTTCTTGAATACAGCCTCAAAGTTGTTATCTTCCAAAATTTGTAGAAATTTTATTTTAGAGTCTTGTGTTACAAAATATGTCGATACTTAGTCAGCTATGTGTATTTTATAATTTCATCAAGTTTCTACAAAATTTCTAAAGTTATTTGAGCATTTTTGGCCTAGGGGCATTTCGGTAATTATGTCATTCAACCTAGGGGTACTTTGGTTATTTTTAAAAATGTCCAAGGGCATTTTTAAAATTTTCATCTTAAGGGTTTTCTAGTAATTTCTACATCATGGAAAGAGTGATATAGTTATTTTTCTCTAAACATGTATCCAATTATCATCACATTTTTATAATTTTGGGGATGTTACATATAGTCCCTATAAGGGATTAGTCGTTCACAAGACTGGTAGAGCTTGGATGACTTCTAGTTGACTTGGAAATCTATGCATAGTAAGAGATCATGAGGAGTCATGATCCATCTTAGAGTCAATAGAAGAAGATTCTTAGTTCTATGAAAAATCATATTTAGTCAACTAAGATAGATGATACTCTATCATTGCTCTCAACTAAATGTGAATGACTATATGAGGGATGGTGTCAGCAAGGTATCCAAATTAGAAAGGTAGATCACTTGATCAACTCAACTAGTTCTATGGCCACAGAGCATTGCTAGTGTCTTATGTGGTCATTAAATGAATTGGGCCTGTTAAAAGAGTTTAATTGGTCCAAGTTCATTTATGTCAGTGACTAATTGGGTCTAATGGGTTGCACACAAAAGGTTGTTCTTGATTGCTTATAACTAGCTAGTTTGGACCAATAACAGTTATTGGGCTTTTTCAAGACTAGAGGTGTTATTGGGTTGGATTTGGACTTCAAGTCCAATTAAAGCATGTGCCCATTTGGACTATTAGCGAGAAATTAGTTTCTACACTAATAGGCCCAAATGTGTTAAAAGGTTCAATTGGGTCTTGGGCCATAAGTCCTAATTAGTCAAGAAATTGACTTGACCAAAATAATTTTTGGGCAAATTCGAAATTTGAATTTGAATTTTTAATTTTGAAATTTTGAATTTCAAATTCAAATTCAAATTTAAGTTATGAACTAGGACAAAGATCGAATTTGAATTTGAATTTAAATTTTAAGTTTGAAATTTAAATTTGAATTTTGAATTCAAGAGGTTAGGTTGTAAGGATAATTGTGAATTATCAATAAAGATTGGATAATGCTTCTTCCAACAACTTTTTATTTGAATTACTAATTTAAATAAAATAGTTAAAGCAACAACCAAAGGGATATTGATGATGAAAGAGACGGTTTTGACATGGAACCTTCTAGGTTATTTTTCAAAAAAAAAATTACAACAAATGAATAGGAGTCATTTAACTTGAATTTCGAATTCAAGTGTTTCAAGAGTGGAACAAACTCAAGATGGTTCTAGAAACCATACTTGAATTTCAATTTTTAAAACAAGTGAAGATCCTTGGGCTGATTTCGAGTGATTGAGTTAGGATTCTAATCCTCCATTGTTGCACCTTTACCTAACCTCAGGACACCATCTTTTGTCTTAAGAAATAAACCAAACACGTGAAGCCTCCACCTTGCCATTGCCTAGCAAGCAACCAAGTGAAGGAGGATCAAGAAAAAGAAGGAGTTCTCTCAAAGCATTCAAGGTACAACCATGTGGATCACCACTAGAGGTCATCATCCTTTTGAAGCCTTTCAGGCGATCAAAAAAAGTATTTCTAAAATCCTTAGCGTTTTAATGAGTAAATTCTAAACAATTTTCATGAGGACCGTAAGGAGTTATGAGTGCCACAACGAAGAACAAAATAGAAAATTTTGTTTTTCACCCTCATGAACATGTTCCACAAATGTCATGGAACGTGCATAATAACTTTCAGTAAGAGGTATGGTGGTTACCTCCACACTCTTAACATGAGAGAATTGGTTGTTTTGGTGGTATCAACGGTTGAAGTTGTTTTACTATGCTTTTGGTTACGTTCTCCATCATAGCCTTCATCATAGCTTTGATTTGTTTTTGTTGTTTGAGGGATTCATCTTCGGTGTCTTCTTTGGGAACATCCTTTGGAGAGATGTGGTTGCAATCACGGCCTTGTTCACTACTATAATTTTCTTTACTTTGGTTGAGGTTCCATTGACATAGTATCCTCATGCTGAAGCGTTTATCATTATTCTATATTCATTAGTTGTTCCTTTTAAAAACATAAAGATTTAGGTGTAATCAGAATAACCGTGGCAAGGACAATTCCTAAGTAAATCTTTATACCTCTCCCATGCATCGAAGAGAGACTCAGATGCCATTTGTTGGAAGCTAGTTATCCTTTCCTTGATAGCTTCGATTTTTGATTCCAAAAAGAATTGTTTGAAGAACTCCTCTTTGATTTTCTCCCATGAGGTTAGACTATGGTGTGGTTGAGAATTGAGTCATTGAAGTGCACTTCCCTCTAATGAAAAGGGAAAAAATAGCATCTTGATGTGTCTATCTTTGATTATGGGTATTTTTACTAATTTGCATATTTGTTGGAATCATGTAAGGTATGTATGCGGTTCTTCAGTGTTGTATTCCATAAATTGAGTGTTATGTAAAGTATTAATGATCCCACTTGGAAGATTTACTTGATGCCCTCCCATGTCCTGTGTACAAATAGGTTCATTTATATCTATGCCTTGGTGGGCTTCTAATTTGGCCATGGTTGGGTCTTCAACCATTTTTGTAATTATGTGCAATACTAAAAAGAGAAATATTTATTATTTCTTTCTAAAGAATGGGTAAGTGGCATTTTTGGATAATATCATATCATAACTAAAAGAAAATTTATATAAAGAATAAAGTATTTAGCCTATTTTTTGTTATAATTTATTTTAATTAAAACAAATAAGTATAAATATTTTTAGAAAAATAAAACTTAGGTTGTAATATTAAACTATTAAAAATAGGCAATTTGTTTTTTTCGAAAATCAATAGAAGGAGTTATAGATATATTTCCAAATTTTTTAATATTTAATATTGGAAGAGAAAACTTTTGCTGAAAATTAAAACATAAAAAATAGGAAAATAAATCTAAAAAAGATAAAAATATAAATCAACATTAAAAACTGAAATACATAATTATTTATTTTCCAAAATTTTATC
>PYAF01000022.1:185591-196773 GCA_007407185.1 Glycine tomentella
AATATAAATCAACATTAAAAACTGAAATACATAATTATTTATTTTCCAAAATTTTATCAAAAAGAGAAACTAAAATTTAATGTTAAAAATTGAAGATAAAATAAAAACTGAGACATATTTGTCTAAATTTTTTTTCCCGGCATTTATTTATCAAAAGGGAAAATAAAAGTAAGAAAAATTAAATTCTAAAATTGTAAAAGATAAATTCAAAATATAAATCTATGATCTAATAAGAAAACTGAATTATATCTTTATCTATAATGTATATTTCGAGATTTTTAAGTTAAAAAGGAAATAAATCAAATGCCGAAAATTTAAAAAGATAAATTGAAAGGATAAATCAATTAAATATAATAAGATAAACACAAAATATAATATAAATAACAACCTAACAAAAAAAATCTAGAAAGATAATAACTATTATAATTTGCTAATAAATTTAAAGGTAACCATCTAATCTACGAATATAATTCCTTAAAAGATAATTTAAAATAAAATCTAAATGATTTTAATTTGAATTTCAAAAAACTATTCTCTAACAACTGCACGGAAAACTTGTTAAAGTTTTATTTATGATAGATTTACGTCGGTCAAGTGCAACCGAAGCTCAGGTCATCTCCCAAGGGAATAATGTAAGGATGAATATTCAAATTAAAATCTTTTGGATAAAGATATTTTTGTGTTTTTATATTTTAAACTACCTAAAACTAAGTAATCAAAATAGAAAATAAAAGATATATTTTTTCTAGAGAGATTAATGTACTGAAAATTTAATAACAGAAATTAAAAGAAAGGGTAAGAAGTTACTTGTTGACGCGATAATAATTTTAGACGAAAACAATAACGTTGAGATGCTAAGATTGTACTCGAAATCCCCTATTTGCCGCAATTCCTCACACTTTTACATTGTAATATCGTTCATCCCTAATTCACTAATGTATTCTATCCCTAATCCCTTAGGGGATAGACCCTAAATCACTTGCCTTGATTCCCAATCCCTTGGCAAACCAACACAAGTAATCAACATTATCGTTTGGGAATTAGCGAGGCTTAATTCTATCCATAAAGATAACCCCAATTAAGTATCCGATTTAGGTTAGATTTCAATGAGATTCGCTAAAGTGCACATCAATTCTTGGAATCATCTTTGAGGTGCACATGCTCACAAAGAATTAAGTATAGAAGGCGAATAATGAACTCAAACAATATATTAATGTGAAGGGTGGTGTGTCGAGGTGTTGTTTTTTTTTTTTGCTGCTACCTATACCTATCTATTTATAGAATCATAGATGTGTTTAATAGAGACAAATAATCTCTTTAATTTACAAAATAATATAATCTATACAAGGAAATTATCTCTTCAGTTCATATAATCAGTTTTAATTGTTGCAATTATCTTCCAAGTGATTTTTTTCATTTATCTTCAAACTATATCTCCATAATTATCTCTATTTTGAATTAATTCAGTTTTTGGATGCATTTCCTGGTGCACTCCTTGCTTAAGCGAGATATCTTCTATAAAATTTCATTTTCTCCTTTGTTTGAGCTGGCTTGAGTGGCCTATACCTCACTTGAGCAAGACTACCTTGTAAAATTGCTTTATTTCTATGTAAAAACTCACAAAATCATATTAAAACTTCTAAAATTGTAATTCCTATCTAAAATATATTAAAAACTAAAAACATAACGAATTTGACTCAAAACAGGGCCTAAAGTATACTAAAGTATCAAATAAATGTCTCAAATTGCATATGAAAATATGGTAAATTTGACGTTTATCAATATACTACTCATGCTCCATTTTTTTCCCTAACTATTTTCATGTAATTTAACTTACAAATAGTATATTATAATGTTATACCAAAAGCATCTAGATATATGTTTTTATATGACCATCACCGTATTTTAAAGGACAAGACTCCAATGCACATAATTTATATTAGAGGGTCCCTTTAGCAATTTTAAAGGAATCTTGGTGCTATTGGAATTTTCTTTTGTCTTTCTATGTATCAACTAAAACACTTAGATCCCATATCTCTCTCTTCCAAATTTTACATTCGAATACAAAAACAACAAGAAGAAAATGTCGTCACTGAACTTACTAATATACCGAAAATTAAATATCAACATGATAAATCTTATATAATTTAGGCGCTAACAATTATGCCTAAGGAATTTCCATGAACTTTAACAGAATACTCAAGAGTTTGTTGGTTCAGGTTCTTCATATCAAGAATACAAAACACTTTGTTTATAAACTTTACCATGGAAGTTTTGAAAAGGTAAGTGTTTTACTCACCTCTTAAAGTAAGTAATTAGTGCTCTTCGTTATTTTCCCTCTCCTCTATCAGTCGCTTCTACAGCATTTGTCTATTTTCTTTTTTCTTTTGAATCCTTGAGCAACCCACTAATGTCAAGAGAGACTGTTTATGTTTGTGATTCTAGGAGAAAGGATTGTCTATCCTTATATAAGTGTTGTACGTAATTTGAAATTTATTTAACCAATCTTTCTTTATCTTCTATCTTTATTATCTTTACTTATTATTATTTAAAATATAACCCACCACTGTTTGTCTATCTTTTTATTTTTGTTCTAACTAAACTACTAATTTATGTGAAACAATTCATGTTCAATGGCTTTAAATTGACTAAAGCCAATTTCTCTCTCTTTTTTAATATCTTTAGACCAACTATCTAAAAAATTATTATACTAACATCTCTAATATTTTCTTTTACTAAAAGATATACTTAGATAATCTTTCTAAATAATTATTGGATGGTTTTGGATGTTACATTTCTCCTCTCCCTAAAGAATTTTTTCGTCAAAATTAATAATACTTATTAACCAAATTAACAATTAGCGTTATTAAAATCTTTAAGAGTGAACACACCTCAATTAATGAGGTTCAAATATTAATGTCTAATGTCTTCCTTAAGCTCCCATATAGCCTCTTATGGAGTCAATCCTTCCCAAACCACTTGTTAGATATAGGGGGAGCTTGAAGAAGATCAAGATGATGAGGCTATTTGTCTTAGACATATTTTGGCTTTTTACATGTCATTCAATTGAAGGAATTTGTAATTTGTTAGTTGTTTAAGAGCTTCATCCTATGATCCCTTGCATTGCATTAACATCATTGATTGGCATGCATACATAGTTCTTATCAAGTCACATGATTTGTGAAAAAGCTTAACGTTTTCATGTTTGTATAAGATGCCAAGTACTCATGATTTAGTATTGGAAAAACCACTTTTTACACTGACTTAATCGATTACCAGAATATGGTAATCTGTTACTTAAGCCATGAAGAACTAATTAATCGATTACAAGGTAATGATAATCGATTACAAAGTACAAAACATAGAATAAGTCTTCATGTGTTAATCGATTACCATCTAATCGTAATCGATTACATTAACACATTTTTGAAGCTAGACTGTCTGTGATAATCAATTACTTTGCTCATGTATCTTTTCCAAAAAGAACAAATAACACTTTAATCGCTTAAATATGATATTAATCAATTACTTAAGTGAAAATAACTGATTACATGGACGATTTAATCGATTGCATTCAGTTGAAACTGTTTTCTATAAAAAGCTGTTGGGTCTTTTTGATTCAAACATAACATAACACTTCGAAATTTTTCACTGCTCTCAAAAGCCTTCTGAATTTAAAGAAGATACACTGAGTCTCAAAGCTCTTGTCCCATAATTCAAAATCTTTATACATCATTGATAGAACTCTTTTTGGACAAGATTTCAAAGGAGTTTCTTGGAGAGCTTGGTTTGAAACTTGCTTTCTTTCAACCTGATTCCAAATTGGTAAACACATGCATTTTCATTCTTTGGATCATAAGGTTGTATCTCTCCTCTAAACTCTGGTTGTAATTCGTTTTTACATTTCAGCTTGTTAGTTGCTATTACAAAAGGGTTCTTTAAGCTTGTCTAGAGTAGGGTTATCTAGAGGGAAGAGTAGAGAAGGGTTTCTCTATGTCTTGATCATTAGAAGTCTAAAGGGTGTTTAGATTTCAGTTCTTTATCTAGGGTTGATAAAGGGTGATCTTTTGTAAGCTTGTAAAGAACATATTTTTGTTAATAGTGAAACTCTAGCCAAGGTTTGATTAGAAAAAATTGGATATAGCTTCTCTTGTTGAGTAGTGAACCACTATAGTTCTTGGTGTTCTTTTAATATCTTCTTGTTAATCTTTTCAAGATCAACAGATAAACATTTTCTACTATTGCTTTCTGTAAAGGGTGAGTCTTGATTGACTGAAAGTTTTTTTTTTATTAAAAAAAAAGGTGTCCTTGTGATACGATCCTAAATCCGCTACTTGTTTCAAAGAAATTTTTAAAGATCCTATTTTAACCAATTCACCCCCCTCTTGGTTAATTATCTTTGTTCATATTGTTTTCACCACTTTCACCAAAGGGATTGTCTTATTCCTCAAAGTCTTTGTGCTTTTGTCAATGATTTGAACAGGCCTGGGCTTATATGTCAAATTACCCTTTAATTGTATTGACTCAAGAGCTATGATGTGTGAAACATCCTGTACGTACTTCCAGAATTGAGAAACACGGAAGATATCATAAAGATTTGACAACTGTGGTGAAGAGCTAATTGGTAAGCAACAGACCCGACTCTTTTTAGATTTTGAAAAGGATATATGAAACGAGGAATTAGCTTTCTAACCTTCATGGAATTCCCAACCCCAGTCTTAAGAGTAACTCTCAATAATACATGTTCTCCTTCTTGAAATTCTAAAGGCTTCATTCTCTTGTTAGCATAACTCATTTTCCTACTTTGAGCAGTGTGTGTCCTCTCTCTAACCAACTTGATCTTATCTGTGGTTTCCTAGACTATATCTGACCCTATCAAGGCCTTCTCTCCCACCTCACACCAACATAAAGGGGATCTACAGTTCCTCCCATAAAGAGCTTCTTAGGGTGTCATACCTATGCTAGCATGATAACTATTGTTATACGCAAACTCTATAAGGGGTAAAAACTTATCCCAACTTCCACCTTTATCAATAACACACACTCTAAGCATGTCTTCAAATGTATGAATGGTCCTCTTTGATTGGTCATCCGTTTGAGGATGATAAGTAGTGCTAAAACTTAGCTTAGAACCAAAATCTTGCTGGAACGCCCTCCAAAATCTAGAGGTAAATCTAGGATCCTTATCTGACACTATAAAGGTAGGTATGCTATAAAGCTTAACTATTTCCCTAATGTTATAGATCTACCAACTTGTCCAATTTGTAGGTCTCCTTAACTAGCAAGAAGTAAGCAGACTTAGTTAGCATGTCCACAATTGCCCATATGGAATCTAAGCCCAAACGAGTCTTTGGCAAACCCGTCACAAAAATCTATAAAGATTTGTTCCCATTTTCACTCAGGAACTTCTAGAGTTTGCAACAAACTTGAAGGTTTTTACTGATTAATGTTAACTCTCTAGCATACTAAACACCTGGATACAAAGCTAGCCACATCTTTCTTCATCCCTGGCCATCAATACATTTTCTGTAAATCCTTATACATCTTGGTTATCCCTAGATGTATGGTGAACTTATTTTATGGGATTCCTCTAAAATCTTCTCCTTGAGACGCCCCTCCTTAGGGACTACAACTCTATCCTTAAACAACACTAAACTATTGGCATACAAGGTATAACCTTCTTGGTTGACCAGTGACTACAATTCTTGGTATAGAAGTTTTTGCCTCTTAATAAACTCTCTAAGGTCATTATCAATCTCTAATTTGTACAACCTCATGCTTAGTGCATTCAAAGGAACATTCAGATTCAAGTCCCTAAACTCCTTTATCAAGTTCATCTCTAGCACCATCAAGCTAGACATGTGCAGGGATTTCCTACTGAGAGCAGCATCCACTATGTTGGCTTTCCCTGAGTGGTACTTTAACTCAAAATCATAATCCTTGAGAAACTCCATCCACCTCCTTTGTCTTATATTCAATTCCTTTTGGTGAAACAAATATTTAAGGCTTTTATGGTCATTAAAAACCTTAAGTTTTTCACCATACAAGTAATGGCTCCAAATCTTTAAGGCAAATATCATAGCTGCTAACTCAAGATCATGGGTGGGGTAATAACCCTCATGAGTCCTAAGTTTCCTAGACGCATATGCCACCACCTTGCCCTCTTGCATCAATAAACATCCTAAGCCATTTTTAGAAACATTACAATAAACCTCAAGGCTCACCAAAGGATCCAGAATCATCAAGACTAGTGATGAGACGAACCTTTCCTAAGCTCTTGAAAGCTTTCTTCACATTCCTTATCCCACTCAAAAGGTTTCCCTTTCCTAGTCAACTTGGTAAGGGGTATAGCTAGTTTAGAGAAAAACTCTCTCAGAACTTTTTATAGTACTCTGCCAATCATAGGAAACTCCTCACTTTTGTTATTAACTTAGGTTGCCCTATCCTAACACCCCATCAACCTTACTAGAATCAACTACTACACCTCATTAAGCCAAAAATTCACACATTTTTGGCCTTGTATACAAGTGCTCATCCCTCAAAATTTACAACACTATCCTCAAATGCTCCTCATGATCTTCCGGTATCTTAGAGTATATGAAAATATCATCTATGAACACCACCAAAACACTTTCCAAGAATGGCCTAAAGATCTGGTCCATGTAGTCCATAAACACTGCTGAAGCATTAGTCACACCAAAGGGCATTACTACATACTCATAGTGCTTGTACCTTATCCTAAAGGTTGTCTCAGGAATATCTTCACTCTTGACTCTAATCTGGTGATACCCTGACCTTAAGTCCATCTTAGAGAACACTGACACTCCCTACAATTGATCTAGAAGGCCATCTATCCTAGGCAATGGGTACTCATTCTTGATATTCACTTTGTTCAACTACGTATAATCCACACAGCCTCATGCTTCTATCTTTCTTCTTTACTAAGAGAACTGACGCTCCCCAAGGAGACACACTAGGCCTAATGAACCCCTTCTTCAACATGTTCTCTAATTAATTCTTAAGATCACTCAACTCTCAAGGCGACATTTTATAAGGTGTTACTGCTCTAGGTCCACTTCAAGGCATAAGGTCTATGCTAAACTCAACATCCCTATTTAGAGGCAAACTGGAGACCTCCCAAGGAAATACCTCTTGGAATTCACATACTATAGGTATAACTAACACATAATTTTCAGCCTCTACTTTGGTAAAGAACAAGAACATGTATCCTTGAGCCCCCTTAACTAAAATCTTAACACACACAATAGTAGAAACAATGGAATTAGATACAAAAGAATCAATTGACATTAGTTGTTTAACAATGAAAATAATTTTATCAGAACAATTTATAACAACACAATTTGAAGACAACCAATTCATACCAAGTATGACATCCAAACCAAACATAGGCAAGCATATAAGATCAACAAGATAGGGCACACCTTGATACACTAAAGGACAATTAAAGCAAGCAATGGAAGTAACAAGCTTTTCATTTGCAGAAGTAGCAACACTAAAATCAATAGGCAATTTAAACAGGCAAGGCTAAATTTTTCACACAATCAAGATATATGAAGGAATGTTTCACTTCTGAATTAAACATAATCATTTATCTTTCTTTAATAAAGCCCATACCTTTAATTAAACAATCAGACTCTTTCACCTTTTTCCCCTTAGAGTGTAAACACTCTTCTTTAGTTTTGTGGCCTTGGTTGGGATTTCCTTTCTCCCTTGCAACTTCTAGCATAGTATCCTACTTTTCCAAATTTGTAGCAAGTGGTCTGCACCTCGGGTTAGCAAGTGGTATGCGTTGTGGGATACGGGCGATCTCCATGAATCAAGCCACACTTTTGACATCCAACACCTATGTCAGTCCTAACTCCCTGCACATGTTTCCCTTTGTTGATGGTGGGCATAGGTCACAACTACTTTTGAAACTTGTTGTCCTTGTTGTATAATTTATTCCCATCAAAGCTAGCATTCTCCTTAGATTTTTGAGCCATCACTGCTTGCATTTTTTGCTTTGGTATGCAACACTTGTTCACTACGGTAGGATAATATCCGAGCTCCAAGATGCTAATAGAGCTTTGTAACTTCGGTTTCAAGCCCACTTCAAACTTGATAGCCTTCCAGTCATCTTAAGGATTATCCTTCAAATAACGAGAAAACCTCTCTAGGCTCTCAAATTTAGCCACATACTCAACAACGATCATCTCTCCCTTGCGAAGTTGGAGGAACTCATTCTCCTTTTGGATATGGACATTGTGAGAAAATTACTTCTCCAGGAAAACTTACTTGAACCTCACGCAAGTGATAGGAGCTCCGTGAGTTTCCAAACTCCCTCCACCTTCTACGCATCATCACATCTCATGACTCTAAAAAATTTCTCTAGCTTTTGGAGCCATTCTTCTGCTTCCATAAGATCTAAGCCACCGTGAAAAAAGGTTGATTGTTCCTATGAAATGTAAATAACCCTGCGTGTTGAGGGTTCGGAGGGGAAATCAAGCTAGTGACGACTCTGCTTCCATTACCCCCATTTGACAGATAGCCTCCATTTGCTCTCACATAACTCTGGTCATTCAAGCCAAGGTCGTGGCAAGCGCATCATTCTCGTTTTCCCTTCGCCTATTAGGTGCCATAAATCTGCATACAACCAATCCAACGCTGGGTTGATCAAGTCCTCCATTTGCTCTCACATAACTCTGGTCATTCAAGCCAAGGTCATGGCAAGCGAATCATTCTCGTTTGCCCTTCGCCTATTAGGTGCCATAAATCTGCATACAACCAATCAAACCCTGGGTTGATCAAGTCCAATAACTATAATAAGTTTCCCTATGAGCCCATATTTAACCTTTAGAAACAAACCCACTACCACGGTCCTATTTAGGATCAAACTACTATGACACCAAAAATGCAACGCCCTTCGTTACAATAACAACCCATAATAAAAACATACTAAAAAGAGTATTAAAATCTTAAATCATAATAGTAAAAAAATACCTCATGATAATAAATAAAATCAAATAAAAGAGTCTTTACATAAATAAATATCTTATTCTCAAATATAGGCATCTAAACTAAACAAACACTAAAATGTAATAAAAATAGTGGTATTCAAAATCTTATTCTGAAGTAGTAACCAAGCAAAAGTAAATGTAACTAAAGAAAACTACACCTTCAAGTCTCCTAAAAAACAACAGCTTCTTCCTCGTACTTTGAAAACAACACTTATAATAAGATGGTAATCCAAGTGAATAAAACAAGTTCTAAAAAGAAGTTCGCAAAGAGTGTTGTTCTCAACCAATGTCATAATTGGAAAATCAACCATGGTATCCGCAGTGAATTTAAAATAAGATATGCAATAATAAAAGTAAAATTAAAACAATAACAATTTATTCCCATAACATTCTTAATAAATAAAATATTTAAATAAACATCAACACCTCAATGTAATTAAATAAACATCACAAACTCAACTCAATGATTTCTGGAATCACTAGACTCAATTCTTTGGTTCCCAGAACCAGTGTGGATCTCAAATTCTTCAAAGGATCTATAAGCTCATAGTCATGCAATGGCATCCCACTGCCTTTCCCCATCATAGATAGAGTTATGCGAAATCTCTTCCCCGTCCTAGATGGAGGTATTTATAATATATCCCATCCCTATCCTAGATGGAGGTATCTCATAAATTTCATCCCCATCTCAAATGGATGTATCATTTAAACAAATATATAAATATAAGCAAACCATATTCAATCATTCAAATGCAAGGCACCAGAAAGAAAATCTCACAAGATAAATTCAACTTACATCAACGTATATATACTACTTGTGCTCCAATTTTTTCCTAACTATTGTCATGTATTTTAACTTACAAATAGCATATTATAATGTTAGACCAAAAGCATACTAATTTATGTTCTTATATAACCATCATTGTGTTTTAAAAACTATACCATGGAAGTTTTGAAAATGTAAGTGTTTTACCCACATCTTGAAGTAAGTAATTGGTGCTCTTTGTTATTTTCCCTCTCCTTTATTAGTTGCTTCTACAAAATTTCCTCGCTTTCTTTCTTGTTCTCAACCCTTGAGCAGCCCATTAATGCCAAGAGAGATAATTTATGTGTGTGATTCTAGGAGAAGGGACTATCTATCCTTATATATGTGTTGTACTTAATTTGAATTTTTTTAACCAATCTTTCTTTATCTTTTATCTTTATTATCTATACTTATTATTATTTAAAATATAACCAACCACCATTTCTCTTTTTTTTCTAGCTAAACTAATAATTTAAGTGAAACAATTCATGTTTAGTGGCTTTAAATTGACTCAAGCCAATTTCCTTTTTTATTATTATCTTTAAACCAATTATCTTATAAGTTATTATACTAAAATCTCCAATTTTTTCTTTCACTAAAATATATATTTAGATAATCTTTCTAAATAATTATTGGACATATTTTTGGATGTCACAGATTTTGGCTGATTAAATCAATTTGAAGTTGCTCCTATTTTTTTATCACAATTTCTTCAATTCATATTTAAAATTAGTGTCTCCTTCCCTTCTTCCTCTCCTAGTTATGGGAAAAAGAAAGAAATAGAGAAATACATTTAAAATTTCCATGTACCAACATAGTTTTCCAATAGTTTTATGTACCAATATAACCATATGATTTAAGTATAAATTTTTATTTATTAGATTGAAGCACTGAATTGCTTTATGAAAAATATGCAACCTAATTTATTATATTTTATTCATATTTTCTATATTATATAAAACACAACATTTAATAATATGTTGATCCCTGTGTGTGTAAGAGAGTGTGTGTGTGTGTGTGTGTGTGTGTGTAATACAATATATTTTTGGAATATCAAAGATCACATTATAAGGGGGTTGAATAGTGTGTTAACCAAAGATATAAGCTTTTTGACCAATAGAAGTTTTTCACATGATAAAGACTAGTATAAAAGATATGAATTGTTGATCGGTGGTCGCACTCCGTCAAATTAATATAGTTAAAATGTAGTACTAGGAAGTGACTCCTAGGTCGTCTCTCAAGGATCAAATTTCGTCTGTGTAAGGGTTTAAACGCGTAAGGGGGGTTTTTTTGTTGATAGAATGCAGAATTAAAAATAGAATAGAATTACTAATTAAATGCAGTGATTTAAAACGAGTTA
>PYAF01000023.1:11364-28753 GCA_007407185.1 Glycine tomentella
GAGAAGGGTTCTCTAGTCTCAAGAACAGAGTAATATTCTCTGGTTCTTGCTCCTTAGGATTCTAATATGGTTTTAGATTTCTATTCTTTATTTAGTGTTGATAAACGGGAGGGTTTTTGTAAAAGCTTGTAAGAACAAAAATTTTATAATAGTGGAACTCTAATCTAGTGTTGATTAGAAGAAACTGGATGTAGCTTCAGTTGTGAAGTGAACCAGTTAAATTGCTTGTGTCTTTGATTCTATTACTCTATCACTCATCTTGTTTATTGGTTATTGATTCTTTGATTCATATTCATTGTTCAACAAGTTCTGTTTTGATCTATTGATTTCTTGGGCTGAGTTATTTGAATGAGTAAAAATATTTCTTGATTTTGAAAGTGATAATGATTCTGAACTCTGATTTGAAGAATTTTTAAATTACCAAGGTTTTAACCAATTCACCACCCTCTTGGTTATTATGAGTATTCCTATTATTTTCAAGTACCATAATAAGGATCTAGCTCTTAGACATACCTGCAAAAATCAAATCAATTTATAAAGGAAGGTACCCAATTGAGGTTGGGTCCATAGGGGTTAGCAACTTTCTTTTTCTTTTGAACCCAAATACAATCTCCATTAGGCACATAGAATCTCCTAGGATAGCATTTGTAAGATGTATGTCCTTTTTCCATACAATAGTTGCATGTTACAGATTTTGATGATTTTCTCAAGAAAGAATTTTGATTGATCTTTGAGTTTTTGAACTTCTTTTGATTCTTCTGTTTTGGAGGCACAAATACAGTTTTTCCAAAAGATTTTGATCCTTGTTTGTACCCCAAACCAGAAGTATCTCCAGCATACTTTTGCATACTTAACATTTCAGCCAAGTTGCATTTACCTTTGTAAAGCTTTCTCAAAAGATCAATTAAATCACTATTTTTGGATAGGGGTAACATGTATTTTTCTCCTTGACTTCTTTTGTAATCATCAAAATCCTTTTGCAGCAAATTGTATTTGTCAACATTAGTAGAAGAAGAAGCACATACACATCCATTCATTTTGTAACTTGAAACAAGTTTTTCATTTTCTTCTTTCAAGTTACAAATTTCAGTTTGCAATTCTGTAATTTTTGCAACATGCCATCTAAGATTTCCTTTGAGCTTGTCGTTGGATTTTGCAAGCTTTTGGGCTTCTTCATGCATTTCTTGGAAAGCATTAATAGCTTGTTCAAGTTTAGAATTTACCTCATCTCCATCAATTGATAGATCATCATCTTCTTAATTGATTGTGGAGGTGAGACACATGTTTGCTTCTTCATTTTTAGTTGAAGATTCTGATGTTGTTGACTCATTATCTCCCCAAGCTATGTAGGCACTTTTGGATTTTCCTTCCTTTCTCACCTTGTTGTCAGCTTGTTGCTTTTTCAAAAAGATTGAGCATTCTGATTTGATGTGGCCAAATTTTCCACATTCAAAGCAAGTAAAATTGTTGTCAATCCTTTTGTTGTTGTTGTTGTTGTTGTAGTTGTTGTTGTTGTTGTTGTATTGTTGTTGTTGTTGTTGTTCTTTGTAAACTTTTTGTTCATGATTGAATCTTCCACTTTTTCTGACTTTGATGATGCAACTTTTAATGCAATACTTTTATTTTTCTTTTCTGCATCTTCAGCACAAGTTAGTTGAGACATTCAAGCTCATATTCAAGTAACTTACCAAATAGTGCAGCCATGGACATCTTGGATAGATCTTTTGATTCCTTCATTGTTGTTACCTTTGATTGCCAAGGTCTTGTGAGACACTTCAAGATCTTGATGTTTAGTTCTTCAGGATCAAAGATCTTCCCAAGCCCAGAAGATGATTGACTATATGAGTGAATCTTGTTTGTAGTTGAGAAATGCTTTCTATGGTGTTCATCTTGAACATCTCATACTCATGGATCAAAGCATGCTTTCTTGATCTTCTAACTTCTTCAGTTCCTTCATGAGTTATTTCCAGCATCTTTCACATTTCTTTTGCACTTGTACATCTCACTGTTCTAAAAAATTCATAAGAAGAAAATGCAGAGGTAATCATATTTTTAGCTTTAAAATCATATTGAACAACTTTTTGCTCAACATTTGTCATCTCATCCCATTCTTTGGGAATCATTACATAGCCAACAGTTTTCTTAGGAATAAAAGGACCGTTTTCTATAGCATTCCAAGCACCTGGGTCATTTGATTGAATAAATATTTTCATTCTATTTTTTCAAAAACTAAAAACATCGGAGGACGATTGAAAGAAGCACCTTCTTTGAAGGTAATTTGTGAGGTACTCATTTTTCTTTTTAAAGAAAAAATAGTGATCTTTAATAACACTAGATAAAGAATGGAAATTTCAAACCCTATTAGAATTTAAGGAGCAAGAACCAGAGAACACTACTCTGTTCCTCAACGAACTAAGCAACAAGAACCCACTTACAATAGCAAATTACAACAGAAATTCAAAAACAAATTTACACACAAAGATTAAGGAGAGAGACAACCTGATGATCCAAAGAATGTAATGCACATGAATTACCAAGTCAAGTTGAATAGCAAATAAAAGCAGACCATGCTTTTCGTTAAAATTGAAAAGTTTCTTGCCTAAGAATCATTCAAAGACCCATTGATGTTTTGAATGAAGTAAGAAGTAATAACACTGAGAAAATTACTTTGAAAGGCTTAAGTTGTTAAACAAGCCAAGCCTTCAATCTTATTTATAACAGAATTTGTAACTAACTGTAATCAATTAAACACGCCTAATAATCAATTAAAATTCTTATGTAATCGATTAAATTACCACTTAATCGATTAAAATGTTAAAGAAGCTTTCTAGGTTTCAGCAACAAGCAAAATAATCGATTAAACTGAGCTGTAATAGATTAAGATAGAAAGCTCTGTTTCACAAAATGAACTATGTAATCGATTGCGAGTTTTGGTAATCGATTAAATCAGAAAGCAGGTATTTACCAAATGAACTATGTAATCAATTACTGATTATGGTAATCGATTATCACAGCAAGGCTTAAAATAAACTTTCAACCATGTAATCGATTACACTAAGTAAGTAATCGATTAAAACATTTAACAAAGCAGTTCAGTTTCAATCAAAGGCCAAATAAGCGATTAATCCAATAGGTAATCAATTAATTTGTTTATAAAGGTTTTTCCAGTTTGAACGAAGAACAAAATAATCGATTATATCATTAAGTAATTGATTAAAACATTAAGAAATCATTTTTCCAAAAACCTTTTAATCAGATTCAAACCTTAACCAAAAAGATAAAACCTTTGATGTTTTAAGGAAAACCATTTAAGCTTAATAATGAATGAATGAATGCAATGCAAGGATCAATTAGATTGCCTTCTCTTACACTTGAATCATTTACAAAACTTCAAGGCACTTCAAGCATGTTGAAAGCTCAAAACACATTTCTGAATCAAAGTCATTCACTCTTCATGATGCTCCCCCTATATCCAACAACAGGTCCATAAACCCAAGCATTGGTAGACATCCAACTCCAAAACCCGAAGATCATCTCTTGGTAACTTACAGGTTCACGAACCCAAGATCAAATCTTGGTGAATCTCGACAAACACCCAACATGAACAACTCCACTAGTTTCAGCCTTGACAAATATAAGGTACAACTGTGTCTACCCTCGACATGTGTTATAGCTAAAACACTCATTCAATCTTCAGCATATATCTTGATTCATCTTCATGCTCCCCCTGTATCTAACAATCTCCCCATTTTTGGCTTTGATCATGCCAGATATCAATTGAACATGTTGAACCATGGAGTTCTTTTAAAGGAGTTGATATTCAAGAGCTTTAACTTGAAAATCTGAAAATGAAACCAGCTTCTTGCCAAGAGAAGTGTCAAGTAAACTTTGCATAACCAATTTACATTCATATACTCCCCCTATCTTATGTAATTTTACATTGGTTAAGATAATAAGCACATGTATATCCCTTTATTGCTTTGTTTAAGTACAACCCTTAAGACCTTATTCAATATGTTCATGTTCTTTAAGATCTTTTCTTTTTAAGACCTTTTCTCCCCTTTTTGGCTTATCAAAGAAAAAAATTAATATTGATGAGCATAAGATAAGCAAGAACAGAATACATTAATTCACTAATCAAGAGAGCAATACAAAAGAAACATAACAAAAACATAGCAAAAGAGGCATAACAACTGAATGAAGGAAGCAGAACCACCATAAGGAAACAAACTTAACAAGCTAAACTAGAGAAGGTCAGAATCTTTGAGGGCCATCCTAGTCTCTAAACATTTTAGCCTAGAGGAAATCTCTTCCAAGGACTATGCTCATGATGCAAAGCCAACACAACATCCATTTTCTGAATCATCATTGATTCAAATGGTGTCCATTGTTGTTGTGCAGGACCAACTCCAGCATCCCCTTCCTCTTCAGCTTCTTCCCCTTCATCAGCTTCCTCCTGTGGAGCTTGTTCTCCAACCATCATCCACCCATTGGGTGTCTTGATCAATCCAAACTTATTGAGGTGCTTGTCTTTGATGAGGTTGGTGATATTTGTGGCATTGTCCACAATCTCATTGGAGACATCAATCTTAAAGTAATCTATAAACCTAGAGATTAACACAACATATGGGAACTGATAGCTGATTAATCTTGAAGCTTTTAGCATGGTTTCAACAAAAACAAGAACCCAGTTGATTTGAGTAGAGGTCCTCATACCATGTACCAATTGCAAATCATCATCAGTGATTTGGGCATGGTTTGTGGACCTAGGGGTAGGGATGTAGGTTATAATGTAATGCAACAACCTATCTTCCCCAACCATGTTTCCCACACCTAGTCTTGTCTTCAATCTAGCATGGGGATCCAACAACATACCTCTGTATATGTCAATCTTATTGTACCCCCTAATTTCTTCATCAAATCTCCTCACACCAGCAGAGGAGATCCCAACCATAGCATACCAGACTTCTTCATCTATCACCATGGGAACTCCATTCACTTGGGAACGAAGAACCCCATCCATGCTGGCTTTAACACAAGTATAGAACACTTTCACCAATTCTGGGTAAAAGTTTCCCTTTAATTCAAGGAATTTCTTTAATCCTTGAGCCTCTAACATGGCAAGGAATTGAAATCCCGCATTGATAAACCAGTTAAGCTCAAGATACTTGGGAGCCATAAATAGTTTAGTGGCATTGAACTACATGTAGTTCATTCTCTCTGTTTCATTTGTGAACCAGGAGGAGAGCCTGTTCAAAGCAGCAGAGGAGGATTCTGAAAATAATAGGAATACTCACAATAACCAAGAGGGGGGTGAATTGGTTAAAACCTTGGTATTTTAAAATTAATTCAAATCAGAGTTTAGGATCTTTATCACTTTCAAAAACAAGAAATCTTTTTACTCAATCAAATAACTCAACCCAAAGAAATCAATTGCTCAAAACAGAACTTGTTGGACAATGGATATGAATCAAAGAATCAATGAACAAGATGAGTAATAGAGATAGAAAAACAAAAACACAATACTGGTTCACTTCACAACATAAGCTACATCCAGTTTCTTCTAATTCACACTGAATTAGAGTTCCACTATTATAAATTTTTGTTCTTACAAGCTTTTACAAAACCTCCCTTTACCAACACTAGATAAAGAATAGAAATCTAAAACCCTATTAGACTTCTAAAGAGCAAGAACCAGAGAACACTACTCTGTTCTTTAACTAGAGAACCCTTCTCTAGACCCAAGCAAGAAGAACCCACTTACAATAGCCAATTACAGCAGAAATTCAAAACGAATTTGCAAACAAAGATTAAGGAGAGAGACAACCTGATGATCCAATGAATGTAATGCATATGAGTTACCAAGTCAGGTTGAATAGCAAACAAAATCAGAACATGCTTTTCCTTAACCTTGAAAAGTTTCTTGCTCAAGAATCATTCAAAGACCCATGTATGTTTTGAATGAAGCAAGAAGTAATAGAACTTAGAAAATCACTTTGAAAGACTTAGAAGGCTTGTGGAATACTCAGAAATACGAAGTGGTTAAGTTTTAGAACAAGCTAAGCCTTTAAATTTATTTATAAAAGATTTTGTAACTAACTGTAATCGATTAAACGCGCAAGATAATCGATTAAAATGCTTATGTAATCGATTAAATTATCACTTAATCGATTAAAATGTTCAAGAAGGGTTCAAGTAACGAGCAAAATAATCGATTAAACCGAGCTGTAATCAATTAAGGCAGAAGGCTCAGTTTCACAAAATGGACTGTGTAATCGATTACGAGTTTTGGTAATCGATTAAGTCAGAAAATAGGCTTTTATCAAATGGCCTATATAATCGATTATGGATAATGGTAATCGATTATCACAGCAAGGCTCAAAATATATTTTAAACTATGTAATCGATTACACTAAGTAAGTAATCGATTAAAACATTTAACAAAGCAGTTTAGTTTCAATCAAAGGTCAAATAATTGATTAAACCGATAGGTAATCGATTAAGTTGTTCATGAAGGTTTTTCCAGATTGAACGAAGAACAAAATAATCAATTATATCATTAAGAAATCGATTAAAACAGTAAAAAAAACATTTTTCCAAAAACCTTTTAATCAAATTAAATCCTTAACCAAAAAGATAAAAGCTTTGATGTTTTAATGAAAACCATTTAAGCTTATTAATGAATGAATGAATGCAATGCAAGGATCAACAGATTACCTTTCTCTTACACTTGATTCATTTACAAAACTTCAAGGCACTTCAAGCATGTTGAAAGCTCAAAACACATTTCTGAATCAAAGTTTTTTACTCTTCATGATGCTGCCCCTATATCCAACAGATTCTGCAGCCTTCTTCTTGCTCGTTTTGGTTCTGTTAGAGGTAGACATGGTATTTGGGTTTGAAGAAGAGATAGAAAGAAAGAATGGGTCAATAACAAAGAGAAGAAAATAGGGTATGAAATAGAGATTCTGGGTAGCTTGAGAGAGATAGGATTTCATATGTGAATTAATACAACTTAGAAAGCTGTATTTATAAAGTTTTTGTGATTCAAATTTGAATTTTAAAATCCTATAACAACTAGTTTTGTCTTTCAAGAGGGCTTACATGTAGCTGACACAAATTTAAATTTGAATTTAAGATAAGATATGTCAGTTAGGATTTTGAAAATTGTGCAATTTTTGCAGAAACGCCATAGATAATTGATTAATTAAGCATGGTAATAGATTACACTAGTGAAAAGTTGTTTTAGAAAAACGTTTTCTGCAATAGGTAATCAATTAATTCGAAATCGTAATCGATTACAACAAATGTTTTCTTTTTTAGGATAGTATTAATATAATAAGTAATCGATTAATTTTCTTATGTAATCGATTACTCCAGGTAAGTGTTTATTTTGAAGAACACTGAAAATACACTGTAATCGATTAATCCACAATCGTAATCAATTACTCCAGTGGAATTTTATTTTGAAAAAACACTTTGAGTGACAGGTAATCGGTTACATAATCACGGTAATCAATTACTCCCGTGAACTTTTGTCACAAAACATCTTTTAAATCACAAATAATCGATTAATACGTGTACTAATCGATTATAACAGAGAATTATGCAGAATGAACAGTGTTTCATTAGCAAAATTCAAATTTCATTCATTTGTGATGCATGGTCAAATTAAATTGCAAATCATGTAGTCAAACAAATCAAAGGCATGTTATCATATATTGGACTCATCAAGAATTCCTAGCATGTTCCTAAGATCATAGAATCTATCTCTAGATAAGGATTTTATAAAAATATCAGCCAATTGATTATTAGTATCAATGAACTCAATTTTGATGTTACCCTTTTGGATGTGATCCTTGAGAAAATGATGTCTGATCTCAATGTGTTTTATCCTGAGTGCATGAATGGATTCTTTAATACATTTATTGCACTTGTATTGTCACACAGTAGGGGAATTTCATCCATCTTCACACCAAAATCTTGGAGTTGTTGCTTAAGCCACAAAATTTGAGCACTACAACTTCCTGCAGCTATATACTCAGCTTCTGCTGTTGAGAGAGCAACACATGATTGCTTCTTGCATTGCCATGATATTAATGAGCTTCCCAACAAGTGATATGTTCCACTAGTGCTTTTCCTATCAAGTTTGCATCCTACAAAATCAGAATCTGAATAGCCAATTAAATTTGGTGATGGACCTTTTGGATACCAAAGACCAACATTTGGAGTTAATTTCAGATATTTTATGATCCTCTTGACTGCAATGAGGTGTGATTCTTTGGGATTTGCTTGATATCTTGCACACAAACGCACACTCAACATTATGTCCGGTTTACTTTCAGTCAAATACAACAAGGATCCAATTTTTCCTCTGTATTTTGACTCATCAACCTTCTTCCCTTTTTCATCTGAATCAAGATAGGCTGATGTTGCCATTGGAGTTGCAGTATCCTTGCTTTTCTCCATTTCAAACTTCTTGATCACTTCAAGGCAGTATTTGGTAAGACTTAGAAATGTCCCATTCTTCATTTGCTTCACTTGAAGTCCAAGAAAGAAGGTCAATTCTCCCATCATAGACATCTCAAACTCATTCTGCATAGAGATAGAAAATTCTTTGCACAAAGATTGATTAGTTGAACCAAATATTATATCATTAACATATACTTGAACCAATAAGATATCATTGCCACGCTTCTTGATAAACAAGTTTTTGTCAACTTGTCCTCTTATGAATGATTAACTAAGCAAGAAGTTGCTCAATCTTTCATACCAAGACCTTGGAGCTTGTTTCAATCCATAAAGAGCTTTCTTTAGTTTAAAAACATGGTTTGGATATTTAAAATATGTAAAACCAGGAGGTTGCTCAACATAGACTTTCTCCTCAATGTATCCATTTAAGAAATCACTCTTAACATCCATTTGAAACAGTTTAAAATCCATTAAACATGCATATGCAAGCAGTAACCTAATGGCTTCTAACCTTGCTACTGGAGCATAGGTCTCTTTATAGTCAATACCTTCCTCTTGGTTGTAACCTTTTGCAACCAATTTAGCTTTGTTTCTAACATGATACCACTTTCATCAGGTTTGTTTATGAAAACCCACTTGGTACCAATAGGTTTGAGAGAAGAAAGTCTAGGAACAAGTTCCCAAACTTCATTTCTCTTGAGCTGATTCAGTTCATCATGCTTGGCAATCAACCAATGTTCATCAAGTAAAGCTTGGTCAATGCTCTTAGGTTTAATTTCAGAGACAAAAGCCATATTACAGCAGAGATTTCTCAATGAAGATCTAGTAGATACTCCCTTAGTAACTTCACCAATTATGTTGTCAAGGGAAAGATCTCTTGTAATTCTCCAATCCTTTGTCTTTTGGATAGATTTTGATTGTTCCATTTTTGCAATTGGTTCTTCCTTTTCTTTTTTCTTAGATCCATTGAGGTGTATAAACTCTTCTAAAGGACATGTATCATGTTTACACTTCTTTTCCTCTTTAGAGGGGTTAGATTCATCACAAATAACATGAACTGACTTTTCCATGCATAAAGTTCTTTTATTGAAAACTTTATATGCTTTACTTTGTAATGAATATCCAAAGAAGATGACTTCATCAGCTTTAACATCAAATTTGCTAAGTGATTCTTTACTATTGTTTAATACAAAATATTTGCAGCCAAAAGCTCTTAAATGAGAAATGTTCGGTTTTCTACCTGTGTATAGTTCATAAGGAGTTTTCTTCAAAATAGGCCTTATTAGTATTCAAAGTGTAGCAAATTGTACTTATAGCATCAGCCCAAAAATGTTTAGGTAAATTTATCTCATTAAGAAGAGTTCTTGCACCTTCTTCAAGGATCTATTTTTCCTCTCCACAACACTATTTTGTTGAGGTGTTCCTGGAGCTGAAAAATTGTGGTTGATTCCATTTTCTTCACATAATTTTTTCAAAATGCTCATTTTGGAATTCCCCACCATGATCACTTATTGAGATAATTTTGCTTCCCTTTTTCATTTTGAGCAAGTTTGGCTAATTTTTTGAAAGCATTGAAAGCATCACTCTTGGATCTTAAAAACAAAGTCAATGTGAATCTAGAGTAATCATCAACAATTACAAGTCCATAGAAATTACCTCCTAAACTCATAGTTCTAGAAGGACCAAACAAATCCATGTGAAGTAATTCAAGGGGTCTTGAAGTAGAAACAACATTTTTACTTTGAAAAGAATTCTTTGTTTGTTTCCCCTTTCGACAAGCATCACATAGTTCGTCCTTTTCAAACTTTAGTTTAGGTAAGCCAATGACTAAGTCTTTTCTTATAAGCTTGCTCATATGATGCATGTTAATGTGACTTGCCCTTCTATGCCATAGCCAAGATTCATCAACTTTACTTATTAGGCAATTAGTGTTATGTATGAATGCATGTTCTATAGAGAGTAAATAGATATTACCTTTTCTTTTACCTATATGAATCACCTCACTGGTTTGACCATCACATATCATACAACAATTGTCATTGAATGAAACTTTGAATCCTTTATCACATAGTTGGCTTATACTTAGGAGATTGTGCTTTAAACCTTCCACTTAGAGAACATTTCTGATCTTGGTTTGAAAGTTGCTCCTATATTTCCTTCACCAACTATCTTTCCTTTGTTATTGTCTCCGTAAGTGACAAATCCTCCATCTTTAAGAGTCAAATTCGTAAGCATGGATATGTCATCTGTCATGTGTCTAGAGCATCCACTGTCAAGATACCATAATGATAATTTTGCTCTTAGACATACTTGCAAAATTCAAATCAAGTGATAAAGGAAGGTACCCAATTGAGGTTGGGTCCATAGGGATCAGCTATTTTCTTTTTCTTTTCGAACCCAAATGCAATCTCCATTTGGCACATAGAATCTCATAGCATAGAACCTATGAGATATGTGACCTTTCTTCATGCAATAGTTACAAGTTACAGCTTTTGATGCTCTTTCAAAATGAGTCATTTGATTAAACTTTGTTTTTGAGACAACTTTTTGATTTTTCTGTTTTGGAGGTACAAACTTGGTTTTTCCAAAAGGTTTTGATCAATGTTTGTAACCCAACCCAGAAGTATCTCCAACATACTTTTGTATACTTTGCATTTAAGCTAAATTGCATTTTCCTTTATAAAGCCTTTTCAAAAGATCAACCAAGTAATTATTTTCTGAAAGTAATAACATATGCTTTTCACCTTGACTCTTTTTGAACTCATCAAACTCTTCTTGCAAAGCTTTGCATTTGTCAACATTTGATGAAGAAGAAGCACATACGCTTCCATTCATTTTTTATTCTGAAACAAGTTTTTCATTTTCTTATTTCAAATTACAAATTTCAGTTTGCATTTCTGCAAGTTTTGTGACATGTCATCTAATATTTCCTTTTAGCCTATTATTGGATTTTGCAATCTTTTGAGCCTCTTCATGCATTTCATGGAAAGCATCAACAACTTGATCAAATTTAGAATTTACCTCTATTTCAGCACTTGAGAATTTATCATCTTCACTTATTGTGGAAGTGAAACATACATTTGCTTCTTTATTCTCACTTAATGATTCAGAAGTTGTTGATTCATTGTCTTCCCATGCTATATAGGCTCTCTTAGGCTTTCCTTCTTTCTTTGTCTTCTTTTCACCTAATTGCTTCTTCAAAAATAGAACATTCAGATTTAATGTGGTCAGGCTTACCACATTCGAAGCAAGTGAAATATGTGTTGTTGTTGTTATCACTCTTTTTGTTGTTATTGTTGTTGTTGAACTTTGTGAACTTTCTGTTCTTGTTCCTTCTCATGAACTTGCTGAACCTTTTGACTATTAGATTCATGTTGTCATCACCATTTTCCTCACTTGAGTCTTCTTCATTGTCCACCTTAGAGGATGCAGCTTTCAAGGCTATGCTTTTGTATTTCTTGTCTGCATCTTCTGCATGTGTTAGTGTGACATTTCAGGTTCATACTCAAGAAGCTTACAAAAAAGTGCAGCCATGGACATCTTGGATAAATCTATTCTTTGATTGTTATCACCTTTGGTTGCCATGGTCTTGTAAGGCACTTCAACATTTTGATGTTCAACTCTTCAGCATCAAAAATCTTCCCAAGACCAAGAACATGGTTTACTATGTGAGTGAATCTTGTTTGGAGCTGAGATATGTTTTCTGTGGTGTTCATCTTGAACATTTCATACTCATGGATCAAGGCATACTTCCTTGATCTTCTTACTTCATCTGTACCTTCATGAGTTACTTCCAACATCTCCCACATCTCCTTTGCATTTTTGCACCTAATAGTTCTAAAGAATTCATCAGAAGAAAGTGCAGAAGTAATCATGTTTTTAGCTTTGAAATCATACTGAACAACTCTTTTTTCGGCATCTGTCATTTCACCCCATTCTTTGGGAATTATATCATTACCAATAGTTTTTATAGGAATCAAAGGACCCTTTTCTATTGCATTCCAAGCACCTGGGTCATTTGATTGAATGAAGATTGGCATTCTATTTTTTCAAAAACTGAAACGCTCTCCTTCAAACATCATAGGACGATTGAGGGAGGCACCCTCCTTGAAGGTAATTTGTGTGGTATTCATTTTCTTTTTAAAGAAAGATAGTGATCTTGAATAACACTCAAGAACCTGCTCTGATACCAATTGAAAACAATAGGAATACACACAAAAACCAAGAGGGGGTGAATTGGTTTAAACTTAGCCTTTTTAAAATCTTTAGAAAATCAGAGTTATAGGATTTTAATCACAATTTAAACCAAGAATGCTTCAAATCAATCAAACCACTCAACCCAAGAAAACAATTACAAAAGCTTAACTAGTTGAATAATAAAGAATTCACAAGAACCACAAATCAAGATAGCTAGAAGAGATTAAAGAATAGAGATCAACACAAGAATTTATACTAGTTCACTTCTCAAGAGAAGCTACATCCAGTTCTTCTAATCAACACTAGATTAGAGTTCCACTATTAACAAATTTCAGTTCTTACAAGCTTTACAACAATCACCCTTTATCAAACCTAGATAAAGACAAGAAATCTAAAACCCTATTAGAATCCTAGTGATCAAGACATAGAGGACCCTTCTCTATTCTTTCCCTCTAGAGATACCTACTCTTGAAAAAGCTTTAAGAACCTTTTGCAATAGTTACAAACAACCAAAAATTTAGAAATGAATTTACAACAAGAGTTAATGGAGAGAGATAACCTGATGATCCAATGAAAATGAATGAATATGATTTACCAATCAGAGTTGAAATAAAAAACAAGTTTCAAAACTTTCTCTCCAAGAGCTTCTTTGTAATCTTTCTCAATACACCATGAAGATTTAAAAGTGTGGGACAAGAACTTTAGAACTCAGAGTATCGTTTCTCAATTTCAGAAGGCTTATGAAAACTTTGAAAATTTCGTCATGAAGTATTGTAAGTTTCAGAAAACTCACTAGCTATTTATAACAAAATTTTGTAACTGAATGTAATCGATTAAATCGCCAAAGTAATCGATTAAATTTTCATTTGTAATCGATTAAAAACAAACTTAATCTATTAAAATGTTCTTCAGTTCTCTGGAAAGGATATATGAACAAAGTAATCGATTATTTTGACCTGTAATCGATTACTGCAGGGATACTTTTTTTTTCAAAATAGAACTAAGTAATCGATTACATATGAGAGGTAATCGATTATCACAGTCAAGTCATGTTCTGTACTTTTACTGATGAACTAAGTAATCGATTACATATAAATGGTAATTGATTATCACAGTCAAGTCATGTTCTGTATTTTTTACTGATGAACTAAGTAATCGATTACATATAAATGGTAATCGATTAACATAGTCAAATCATGTTCTGTGTTTATACTAAGTAATCGATTACTTAGTTGCTGTAATTGATTAAAATGTTCTTTACCACTTAAGTAATAGATTTATCAATATGTGGTAATCGATTATCACAGTTCGAAAAGGTTTTTCCTAAAAACTTAAATCATGAAACCTTGACTTTGATGTAATTATGAAATCTTAAACCTTTTTCGCAAAACATGTGCTTTTGTAAAATCATGAATGCAAGTAAATGAATGTTTATGTAATGCAAGGATCATATGATGATTCTCTCCTACATCAAGCAATTACAAATGCCTTTAATTGAATGGCATGTACAAAGCTAAAACACTCATTCAATCTTCAGCATATATCTTGATTCATCTTCATGCTCTCACTGTATCTAACATTATGGACCTTGTGATCCATGTATCGATTTATAGGGATAGCCTGTGATGGTGAGTACTAAAGGTGATCCATGTGTTCTTCAACCATTATTAAGAGATGTTGATTGCTGAGAATTGGTGCGAAATTGGGGCTTTGTGATTCTTCTTTGTTAATTATGTGGTCAAATTGTGTGTGAGTTGTAGTCTTAGGTCTTGCAGATACTGAGTTTGAGTTCTGACCTCTGAATTCCTCAATGTTTTTACAAGAAATCAGTTAGAATGTTCTGTTAATGTTATAAATCAGTTAGAATGTTGAATGTTTTGTTATATTTCTGTTCCAATAGTGTAGTTTTGTTTGGTTGGATTTTGTGTTTCCTTTGAATGTCTTAGGGAATGCTTAGCAGAATTATATGGTTAGGAGTCAAAGTCCATCATTAATGACTATGTGTGTTGTTGAGGTGGTAGTAGTATTTTCTCGATCATTTATGAGCTACTTCCAGTGGTAATACTAAAATAATTGTCTTTTTCTTCTTCACAAAGTGCATTAGTGTTTACTATGTATTTTCTCATTACTTGGAATCTTTTTTAGATTAGAGAGTGAAATACCTTAATTACATCTATGATTATGAAATAAGGTATAGTGAAGCTTGATGGCAGCCTGAGATATTGTAAAACTCAATGCACTAAGTACTCAACCTTTGGTGTTCATTTATGTTAAATTTGGTTATTGTTTCTACTTAAGTGTTTATTCATGTTTTCTGTGTGCTTATATAAGTTGCTTGGACCCATTGAACTTTAAGGTGTTCAAACTTGTTAAGCATGCACAATTGAACCATAATGTTGCAAAGTTCACATTTGCACTTCCAACTCCTACATCTGTTTTGGGTCTTCCAATTGGGCAACACATAAGCTGCAGGTTCTCGTTGCCTGATAGTTTTCTTGTTTCTGTTTTCCTTGTCACTGTAATCAGTTCATTTTGTGTTTAGTTTAGTATCTGCAAAATTTGTTCTCTTAATACTGGCTGAGAATAGCTATTGTGATTGCTCAACTATAGTGATAACTAATGAGTATAACAAGAATTGTTTATGTTTTTTTTTTGTCATATTGTGAATAAACAACTTCTCAAACAGGGGTAAAGATGCTCAAGGTGAAGAAGTTATCAAACCATATACTTGTAGGATTGATTATAGGTAATTTACTATTTTTTGTTTGTTTGAAGTAGGCTCTTATGATTCTACGATTCTAGTCTACAAGTCGAGTGTACGGAGCTCCCACAAGTTTATGTAGACTCTCGATTTTGACAACCTTGCTCATAGGTCTTCAAAAGTCCGAAGTCAGACAAGGAAGGGCTCTCGGTAAGACCTCACATGTTCTAAGGCTTGGAATTCTGACAGCCCCCTTAGTCAACCTCACAGATTCTTAAAAATGGACCTCCAATAAAACCCAAAACAAGCTCTTGGTACAAAACCCAAGGTATACCTCTGGTAAACATTCAGGACGAACGCTTCCCTGGTCGAGCTTCGACACATTACAAAAACCCAAGACCAGCTCTTGGTAACTTACAGGTCCATAAATCCAAGCATTGGTAGACCTCCAACTCCAAAACCCAAAGATCATCTCTTGGTAACTTACAGGTTCATGAACCCAAGATCAAGTCGACAAAAACCCAGCATGGACAACTCCATTGTATTAGGCTTGACAAATATAAGGTACAACTATGTCTACCCTCGACATATGTTATTATTTCTATATTTCATCCTTGCAGGAATACAAGTTCTAAAGAACATAAAAACCTAAGATCCATGCTTGGTACATAAAGTCCAGGGTCTATCCTTGGTCTACTAAACCCAAGAAAACTCTCTTGGTATTCTTACACCTATGGAACCCCGACATGTTGGACCATAGGATTGTTTGTTTTGCAGGAACAGGTGTCTGATGTCTACCCTTGACGCTTCAAACCCAAGACGTGCTCTTGGTACTCTTATTCATTGGGAACCTCAACAAGTAGTGCTACAAACTTAGCTACTTGAAAAAATAGGAGTCTAATACAAGTGTCCAAGGTCCATCCTTGACACTCAAAACCCTAGACAAGCTCTTGGTATACATGTTCACTTGGAGCTTTGACAAACAAGGCTATACACTTAGTCATTTGTGAAAGCAGGAATCCGACATCAATTCAAGAATCACACTTGACACTATAAACCCAAGTTACATTCTTGGTATTTCATTTGTTTCTAAATCTTAGCAAGCAAAACGGGATGCTATCAATTAGAGGGTCTCAATTTTACGATGAAAAACTCAAGTCAAGTGGCTTATATTCATCAACACAAACATTCACAATATGTAAAGAAGACACAGAAAAATTGAAGAAAGAAGAAATTTCATTAATTTGTTAACACTTTACAATGCCTTCACGACCAAAAGTTAAAACAAAGCAAAATAAAGCAAAAGAAACATAAAAGGCAGTAGCCTACACATCAACCCCATCACCAACACTCTCTTTAGCAGAGCCTAGGTCCTCTTTGTCGACCAAGGCTCCCTCTTTCACATCCTTGAAAGGGTCAAACAGAATTAAATCAAGGTCCTTTGAGAAAAGGTCAGCCTGGTGAACAACTTTGTGGAAGCCTTTCTCATGTTGTTCCACTGCCTCTTTCTTGTAGACAATCAGCTCATCATCAAGCTCTTTGCTGACTGCCATCTCTGCATTAAGTCGAAGCTGGGACTCCTTCACCTCTGCATGGTGTAAGGACTTTTATTTTCGGCGCTTAACCCCGCGCTATCGCGCGGGGATTCAGGTTAGAAACCCTGTTAAGGATGCGGCGCCGGTGGCGTCAGGATTGGCATTGATGGCGCCAACTGTAAGAGTTTGAGTTCATAAGTATATGTTAAGCTTAGTTAAGCATGAAGCTAAGTTATGGTGGTTCTGGCATATGGCGCGACCCACTTGGGGTGCGGCGCGACGCGTGCCATATGTGTAATATAGGGCAGATCACTCTGCCATGTCACGCGAGTCACTTGAAGATCCACGCGAGTCGCGTGGCAAGTGGTCCAGAAATTATGGTCTTCTCTGGAGTTCCACGCGAGTCATTTGGGATCCACGCGTGTCGCGTGGAATGCCCGAATAAATGGCGCGAGTCGCGTGGGAAACGACGCGAGTCGCGTGG
>PYAF01000023.1:35340-63608 GCA_007407185.1 Glycine tomentella
GAAGCTACTTTTTCAATTAGTTTACCTGAGGATTGTAGGATGGTCCTTATGTGGCTTAGCTCTTTGAATGAAATCCTCTCTTTGTGCTTGACAGAAGTAATAACCTTCAAAGAGTTCCTAAAATTATTCAAAATTCATTAATATGATCCAAACACACAACCAATCAGTTAGAAGCAGAAACAAAATCCAGAGGACAATTGAATTAGAGAGCCTGCTTGATTCCCTTTTAAATATAGACATCATGGTCTCATAGAAATGGAGTTGTTTTAAAAAATCAGAATATGGATGTGGAATCAATCATAGATTTGTCAAAGGTAAGAGTGTGGGCTTGGCTACAAGCCAAGGTGCCAACATTCAAGCTAAGGTTCCTTTTGTAGAATGGAATTCTAATATGTTAGATTGTTTAAATCTCCTAAAGAAATTATATATAGTGCAGTGAGAAATGAGTGTGAGGTCTGTTATTAGACTTTGTTCTATAGCAACTGATTTGTTGTAAAGCTTTGTTCCATAGTAACATTTCCTTTGAATGTGGGCCATAATCAGTGCAAGCAAGAGCTAAAAATAAAACCTTTTAACCTGGGAAACTCATAAACTACTAAACCTCATCACCAAGTTCAGGATTCAGAACATGAAATTGGGTTGCAAGGGTGAACAATCCGAAATGAATTGAAATTGAAAGTGGGTACATAAGGGAAGAGGTGAAATTGTTACCTCTTGGCGGTGGTGACATTAGTTAAGACATCATCATTGCAAGCAAATTGCAGAGCAGACACCACCACGGTTCTACCCTTCTTCATCTACAGCAACAACGTAATAGAGCACAGGTTTTTGTGAATATGATTCATACAACTCACTACTACAAAGGCAGCCTCTAAACACTACAAATAATATTCAAAACAGAAGTATGGTGGCCTCTAAACACAAAATGAAAAACAGAAGCTTCGGTGACCTCACAAACCCAAACACACCCAATGTGAATGAAACGATAATGTTGTTGAACCCCTAAACATGAAATCAAAAACATAAATAAAACAAAAACCCCAACCCTCGAAATCTAAAACCCCTAAACCAAAAGAAGATAATGATTTCAAACCTGGTTTTGTGAAAGACAAAGACGTGAAGGAGAAGTGGCTGCCACCACCGACTGACGGAGCCCGTGACGGAGTGACGGAGGGAACCAACGACAGTGGCTGATGGAGCGTGCACGAGGTCAGGGAAGGTCATCATGATCAAAGAGTTTTTGTGTCTAAGACGGAAAGCACGAAAAAGGGATTTTAGGGATTTTAAAATGACCTTTAATTCGAAGAAGGTTCTCTTGAACCATCTTTGAATACAAAAAAAAAAAAAAAACAAAGATGGTTTTCGCTAAAAACGACATCATTTTAACCATTCTAAGACGGTTGTGCTATAACTGTCTTCGAAAATAACAATTTGTTTACGAAATTACGACCGTCTGCCATTCTAAGACCATTTTGCAACAACCGTCTTAGAATGCGCATCGTATAATATTATACATGTAATAATGCTTACATTAGTGTAACGCCCCTTACCCACCTCGGGGTCATTACCACGCATAACCACAGTTATCATACACAACTCATCAGAGACTAAGCAGTTTGGAAGCATATAACAAAAAGGGCATCATCAAATGCCGTTAACATACACGCTTTACATTATAATATGGTGATTACATACATAAGTTTCTGTTTCAGTACAAAACTGTACAATTTATCCCCTCAGGGTACACAAAATCAAAACCAAAGGCTATACAAAACGTCAGAGCCACATGCTCATGTCATCTAAGCCTAAGGTTCATAAGCAGCAACTATCCCTGCATAGGCTTCTTGCCTTGGGATCTGTCCGCTCCTCCTTAGGATTCACCTGCAAAACATAAGCCCCACACAAGGGGTGAGATATAAAATCTCAGTAAACTCAGGGCCCTTGAAGGTATTTCCTTCCCCTGGTTCACTTTCAGGCACATACATAGAAATAATACGTTCTCATCAATCACAGAGTCATTCTCAGTCATCAACAAATCACACAGGGCCTCAACCCCTCACACATACCACTTCTATGGTATCACCCCATCCTGTCTACAAACAGGTGGTACACAGCACATCATCCGGCAGAGGCTACATCTAGGTATATAGGAACATCTCCACTCACGGAGGCTACATCTATATACTAGGAACATCTCTTGCCCGGACCACAACATCTCTATTGGAGGCTTCATCTGAAACATAGGAACATCTCACTTAAGAGGCTACATCTATGTAACAGGCACATCTCCGTCTAGTGAGGCTACATCTGTGTATAGGAACATCTCCCTTCGCGGAGGCTACATCTATACCACAGGAACATCTCACATCCCACATCAATCAATTTGCCTGAGGAGGCTACATCTGTAGATATAGGAACATCTCCATTCGGGAGGCTACATCTATATCACAGGAACATCTCACATCAGGTCTTACTCAATCTCTCGTCATCTATCCTACTACCATAGGATTCACAATTCAATCATAGAATTCACATTCCTACTACCATAGGATTCACAACTCAGATTCATAATCAATCAAGCATAACATAATGCAACAGTTCATAACCATTCATAGCCAATACCCAATCACTGGGTTCAGTCATATCTGAGCAAATCTCACATCAATATTATTATCATACCAATTCCCATCACGGGTTTCAAATCACAATCCATCAGTCATGCACATCAACATGATCATTTCAACATCAGTTCGCAGCATGTCAACATACAATTTCTATGTACATGCAAATGCCCATAACATAACCATCACCCAAACATGGTGCATGGTAGAACTCAACAAAGGGCATACAATCAAGGATCGAGAGCTTACCTGCTCTGAGCAAAGCACCGGCTCTCCCGGCTTCACTATCAACACCACCGAAACTCTCGGTCTCACGTCCTACATATCATTGAACATACAATGCTTCAATAACGGTCTTAAGCCGTGAAATCAACAAGAAGCATATACCACAGTGTGCAACACACTCTCAACCACTTCACAAGTGATTCTTAGACCCTCACAGGTCCAGCTTGGCCTAGCCAAAGCATACAGAGCTCAAAGCTCACCACAATAGCCCAATTCCTCAGAATTTACACCGGGCTTGAACGGTTCACACCACACACAATGCCACCGTTCTCATGGCCTCCAAGACACAATAAAACACATACTATGGCTCTAATACGTCAATTAAACTAACCAATTCAGCATATACCACAATACATGCCTTACATAGAGCCAACAATCCAAAGTTCACCAAACTATCAATTGAGAGCTAATCCTTCATCCCCAACACATTCTAAACACATCTCTCTAAAGGACCCAAGGCTAATTCAAGCTCTATCAAAAGTGGGTCACTATTCACCCAAAACCCCAATCAGCAAATTAAACGGTGAAACTTGAGTTTCTTACCTCAATAACGACGAGAATGGCCCAAAAACAACTTCCCCTAGCTTGGGTACTCACAAATCGTCGCCGTTCCTCGCCGAACTCAAGTCTCAAGAATTTCCCTTGAGAAAGGGATTCTCAACTTTGGGGCTTTTCAAGAGAAATGGATGAAAGATTTAGGCTCACTAGGTGTTTTCCATCAAGATTGATGTTTAAGGGGCTTGATTTGGTGAACTATGGAGCAATATTGAAGCTTGGAAGCTCAACAATGGAGTTTGGGCGTTCAGAGGAAGAAGAAGGTGATTTTTGCCTTCAAAATCGCGCTTTGGCCCCTTTTATACCAACTCTGTCAGAGGTCCCGCGCGACTCGCGCCACCTCTGATGCGATCCGCGCCAACATCCAGTAACTATGGCGCGACTGGCGCCACAATGGCGCGATCCGCGCCAAACTCCAGAGAAAACTGATCTTCCAGGCCACTTGTCGCGCGACCCGCGCCACCTTTGGCGCTACCCGCGTGGTACTAAAAATCAATGGCGCCTCCAGCGCCACACTCGCGCTGGCAGCGTGGATTTCCAGAGGAAATTCACTTTCCAGAGCACATGCCGCGCGACTCGCGCCGCTCTGGCGCTACCCGCGCCAGCTTCCAGAGGCTATGGCGCTATCCGCGCCGTCATGGCGCTACTCGCGCCAACTGCCAGACCTGTGGCGCTACTCGCGCCACAATGGCGCTACTCGCGCCAACTCACAGGGTCATTATAATTAGTCTCAACAAATGACTTGTTATTGTTACTTTAAAATAAGAAGAATCTTGTTTACAAATTTAGAATGTCATGGAGATTTGGATAGTCATTTGATTTGTTCATTACTCCTATTAAATAGTTTTTTTTTTTTATATAGACCATAAGTATTATACCAGAGGGTAAAATCTAATCGAAACCAATCATATTTATTTATTTACCTTGGTTTGGTTTGGATTTTGAAATTTTTTATGTCCAATCCAAGAAGCAATGTAACATCCCAAAAATTTAAATATGATTAAAGGAGAATGACTATATTACCCTTTCCCTTGATATGAGAATTACCATATTACCCTTGAGGTGAAAATTACAAAAATGCCCCTGAAGTAAGTGACAAATGATATTTTGATTAGATATTTTGAAGTAGAAGTTACAATAATACCCCTGGAGTGAGTGACAAATTACCAAGACACCCTTAGATATTTTGTGAAAGCTTGATGAAATTACAAAGTACCCTTGGATGACAAAATTACCAAAATACTTTTATGATAGAAAACCTTAGAATAGAATTTCTATGAATTTTATAAGGTAATAACTTTGAAACTTTATTCAGAAGAATGCAAGGATCAGAAAAATATGGAAAAATGATAAGTAGGATCTGAGGAATTTTCTCTTAATTATAGGATGAATAGACTTATTTAATAAAATGGTTTAGTAATTTTGACGGTCAAAAGTAGTATGGACCAATCAGAATTAAGATAAGAACAATCTTGTATGTAAAGTCTGTATGACACTCTGTATAAACTATTTGTGGACAATTTATACTGTAATTGAAGTCAGTTTCTGAAAAACTCTAGAATTCTATTATTCAATATTATCTTTAGGTAGAAGAGTTCAAATTGAACTTTACTTCCTTTTAAGGAATGCCATGTGTGAAGCTATCTTTAAATTGAATTCTTCTTCTTCATAAAAGGTGACATGTGGATACAAGGAAAACCACATAAGTTTCTTCTCTTTAAGAAAATGAAAACATGATAAATAGAAAAATATCTTAAGCTTCATAAATTAAAATGATAAGATACAATTATAAAGGCTTAAGAAACATCTAGTCACTTGTAAGCCACCATTGATGAAGGATAAGAAGCCATCATGCTTTGGGAATTATTAATGCAAAGTAGCATGAAAGAAAGTAAATTCTCTCCTCCTTTTTTGTTGTCCACGTGAATAAGCTAGAAGAAGAGAGAAACTTCATGAACATGCCAAGTAAGAGGACATTTGGAAGGAAGAAAGGTGTCATGCCTTGAAGAATATGGATACAAGGTAACATGAAATGAAGCAAAAATTTCTCTTCCTTTATCTAGTGGTCATGTGAAGAATGGAGAAGATAGGAGAAACTTCATGAATTGGACAAGTGGTGGGACACTTGTAAAGGCCATGCCAAGTAAGTAGGACACTTGTAAAGAAAAGCCTTATGATGAAGACAAGTGGTAGGACACTTGTAAGCAACATAATAACTTAGAAGATTTTTATTGTATAAAGTAAAAGAATAATAATGAAGCTAGTTAGAATATAATGAGATGGAAAGAAACTAAGTTAGGATGAAACTAAATGAATGAAACTAAGCTAAGAAGGGCAATTATGTCCTTGAATATTAAATTATTTTCCAACTACTATATAAAGGGGAGAAGGGAGGCCTTAAGTGGAAGTCATTCTCAAGACTTCATCCTACTACACCTTCACGTGAATCTCTCTCATCTCTTTCATTTCATTTTCATCCTTTCCATTCCAAAGCATCAAATATTAGATAAGCCTTTCATTCTTTCAAGACCTTAGGGTGCAGCCAAATACTTGGAGGAATTGGAAGCAAACTTGTTTGAGGTAGGTGAAAGTTAGGTTTATTTATCATTTGATTCTTGAGATTATTCGTATGGTTGTAAGCTGAATTTTGGACTATTTTGAAATTTCCATATCTCCCTCTATACTTAACCAAACGAGATGTTTGACCACTCATTTTAAAGCTTACGATGTCCTCTATGTTATCCTAAAATATGGGACCAAAATAATGTTGATTCAAGAGGAGTCATGAGAAGTTGGACAAGGAATCAAGCTTTGGAGTTTTGTGCTTTCAACATGCCTCATTTCAAAAGTGCCATGGAAGCTTGAAGATCAATTTGATTCTTGTAAAAGGAAAGAAGTGGTATCTGATAATCCAATGTGCATATCATGCATATTATTCATTTAGGATTGTTAGATTGAAGGCTAATACAAAAGCATTTAATAAATAAGGCTAATTAAAATCAAGTTTTTGGAAAAATGAAGTTTTCCTGTTTTAATCGATTACAGATATGTTGGCATCGATTATTTTGTTCGTCGTGCCTTCTGGAAAACAAATCAAGAACATTGTAATCGATTACATATCGAATTAATCGATTACCTAGGCTAAAATTGAAATGATAATCTTTCTGTCTTAATCGATTACAGAAGCTTGTAATCGATTACATATCATGCCTATGGGTTACATGTTTTGCTAATTTAATCGATTACCAAAAACAGTAATCGATTACTCAGTGTATTTGGAAAATCATGAGTTCCTATCTTAATCGATTACGTGACGGGATAATCGATTATTATGTTCATAGCTCAAACCCAGAATATTTCAGAAACATTTTAATCGATTACTTTCTTAAAATAATCTATTACATATGCTAAATAATCGATTACAGGAGCGTGTTTAATCAATTATTTTCAGTTAGAGAGCTGTTATAAATAGAACCCATTGCTTTGTGTTTTCAAGAGTTGAACAATTCGTATTCTGGGCAATCACAAACATTCATGAGCTTTCATTAGTGAGTTTTCTGAGTTCAAAAACATCTAGGCTTCACCAAAATTCATATGGTTTTTTGATTTGATGAGTGAAGCATCATTAAGTCTCAAGGAGTAAGGAAAGGGATACTTTGAATTTGTCATTCTTTCTTTCAACCTGGTGAATCATTCATATGCATCTTGTTCATTGGATTATCAGGTGAATTCGTTCCTTATTCTTTGTGGTTGTAAATCTTTTATTTGATTTCTGTAAAGATTAGCTTATTGTAAATGGGTTTCCTGCATGATAACTAGAGATAGTGTTTCTCTAGGGGTTGCTGAGTAGTGTTCTCAGTGGGGTTGGTCTCTAAGGATCTAATAGTGTTTTAGATCTCTGAACTTTATCTAGGGTTGATAAAGAGAGACTTGTAATATCTTGTAAGAATATTAATTTGCAATAATGGAACTCCATTCTAGTGTTGAGTGGAAGAACTGGATGTAGCTTCATAGTATTTGAAGTGAACCAGTATAAAATTGTGGCTAATCTTATTCTATTCTCTTCATCTCCTTATTGCTTTGGTTTGTGAATCAAATTATTTGCACAGAAAGATTTCAATTGTCTATTGATTTTCTTGACAGAGGAATTTGATTGAATATAAGATTCTTGATTTCAAAACAATTTTCAAAGTGATAAAGATCCTGTGGAAACTCTGATTATAAAATTTTTAAAATACCAAGGTTCAACCAATCCACCCCTCCCCTCTTGGTTGTATTGAAGTATTCCTATCATTTTCAAATAAGTAGTGAATGATGCCCAGAAATTATTTTATCTTAGCCTGTCCGAAACTGTCCACACCCAAACAACTTCTGCCATTTGTTTTGAAAATTTTATTTCTCTCTCATTTCTTATTCAAATTAGGTGTATGATTTATGAAATTAAAGATATAAATGTCAACTATGACATATAAAAATTTAAGCTAAAACTAAATTGTTTACTGTTTGAAATCGTGAAAACACTAGGAGATGTTAGTGTGAAAGTTTGAGACTGTTGGTAGATTTGAAGTTCTATTTGTAAAATATTATATCTAGAGTTTTATAACTTCAATTTAGGCATGTGATACCTTTTTAGAAAGCTTAGGAAGTCTATTTTAACATATTAAAAGATAGGGATTTAATGATTATTAGATGAGTGTAGATTATTGGAAGAACCGAATCATATGTAGTAAGAAATCTTGTTGTTATGATGTTCTTTGTTATGATTTTCTTTGTGATAATGAAATCTTGATGTTTTGTGGCATAATTGTATGACATGAGTTATGTAGCTTTGCATGTCATTGAACATGTCATGTGCATTAACAAAGATAAAAAGATAAGACCTGAAGGGTGATACGGTTAAGCCAAGCACGATCCTGATGGTGCCCAAAGGGTGATACGGTTAAGCCGAGCACAACCCTAAGGGAAAGACTAAAGAAGATAATACCTGAAGGGTGATACAGTTAAGCTGAGCACGACCCTGATGGTACCCAACGGGTGATACGGTTAAGCTGAGCACGACCCTGCGGGAAAGACATACTGACCCAAGGGTGATACAGTTAAGCTGAGCACGACCCTATGGGACCCCAAAGGGTGATATATTTGAGCTCATTGTCTAGTTTAGGGTATTAAAGAGTAAAATAATAAAGGTAAGCTATGCATTGACATGATTGAAAATGATGCTTGCATTAATGATGAAGTATGAGATTATTTTTAAGTGCTTGTGAATAAAATGAATCTACTTCAGGTTATATGTTTATGAAATTAAAAATCAACTATAATTGTTCACATGTTTTCTTAATAAATCGAAGTAGCTGGAATGATGACAATGACACTGTATGATAAGCAAATTTTTACCTACTGGGAATTCTTTGGAATTCTCACTGTTTTAGTATGTTCCCGTGTCATTCCAGACAGGGTAAATCGAAAGGAAGAGCTACAGAGTGAGGACAAGTTGGAAGATTTCTTTTAATGTTGTGGACTTGTAATATTTTGTTATATGCTTTGTAATATATGAACATTACTATTATTGTAAGGAATATTATTTACAAGTTATTACTAAGTTGTAATTTATTAAAGAGACCAAAAAGTTTCTACAGGCTCAATATAAGCGTAATTTTCTAATATAGGGATAAGTTTTTCTTAATCAATTTTGGTTAAAAATTTTACGTTAGAAAATTTAACATTTTCTAGTTACGTATTATGACCTAGGCATAATATAGTAATTGGAAGGATGTTACAACCAATTTGATTAACATCAACATATTTTTTATGCAAAAGTTGATATCAAAAAGTATAGATTTCATCATCCATCGGGTTGGTTCAAATATATAAAAAAAAAAGATAAATTTGAGAAGCAAATTCGTTATAATTGATTTGATTTAACCAATAAAATAATAGAAATTTTTTTACTTCTTCTTTTTTAAAAAAATGAAGTCACCTAATGCTTCAGATCGTATAAGAAACAATATATTTATTGATAATAAAGAATACATTTCAAAATAATATATAATAAAAAAAATGATCATATATAAATTTGTGATTGAATAATAAAATATATTTAGTAAATCAGTTATAAATATAATTTTAAAATATAAAGATCTTAATATAATTAATATGCCAAAAAACATAAAAAGAAAGAAAAGAACATAAAAAAGAAAAATATATTTTAAGAAAAAATATCAAAAAACAAAGAAAAACAAAAAAGTAAAAAAAAAAAAAAGATGTAAAACATGAAAAGTAAAAAAAAAAAAAAACTGAAAGAAAGAATCATAAGAGAAGAGAGAAAAATTTTAGAGGAAAAAAAACTACCTAAATTCAGGGAATGTTTCACAACAAGGTTACTTTTCTCGTATAGAAATAAATTTCCATTAACCTTTAATAGATTTTGTTCCTCATTTTTATTAATTCAAATTCAAATTCTATCTCTCTTAATAGCCTAGCTAAGTTATTTGAACCTGTACACAAATAGTTTCACTCATGCTATCCTTGGTTAAACAGTGCAAGTCTGGATAATTATATGTGCCTACAAAATTGACATAGCATATAACTCATTTTTAAAGCATTACTAGTTGGTAACTCGTGCGAACGCACAAGATGTATCGATTTGCTGCATTTCGCTTTGTTTCAAATTGGAAAACTATTTTTATAATAAGTAAACATATAAATATTTTAGAAATGAAGAAAATGATAAATTTATAATAAGAATAAGAAATTATGTTTGTTGTGTGTAATATAAAGATATGACAATTATAAGTAAACACACTAATGAAAATTATAATACTTATTTGTGTGTATCTTTTATCTTCGATTGTGTCTGTTAGCATTCCTTTTGCATGTGTTATAAAGAAAGATTATTTAATTAAAATAGGTATATAGATATAATGTAATATAATTGTAGACACTTGACGATCAATTTGTAATGTAGTACTCCTTAACAATTTTGTTAATATCTTACAAAATTCCAGTGTAGAAATAGAATATTGTCTATAAATGTAATTGATGGGTCACAACAATTTCAAAAAGATTGAAAACTTAAATAATTTGAGTGGAATATGACTAATGTATGACTGATTGAGAACCTGTTAGAATTTCAATTCATATAATCACCATAAGATAAAGATATAAGATGCATAGAAAAAATTAGCTTGGAACAAAAATACTAATTTTCAATCTAATCAAGAATTGTAATATGTAGCAAGCAACTTTCAATTATAAACTTAAATTAAAGAAAACAACTGAAAACTTTATACAAAATTAATGTTTTGCTAGTAAACTTCCCACTTGTTTAGGTTTTCTCTTTCAATTTACCCAGGTAATACCTTCATTTCTCTCCATTTGTCTTGCATCTTTTCTCCACTCTAAACCTTCATCTTCTACTTAATCATCAACTGATTTACTTTTATTCACTTCTGTTTGTGTTAATGATCACTTTCATAGAGGTCCTGCATCAAATTTAATAATTGAACATTTCATTGATCATTTACTCGTTCACCTAAATATCTGCAATAAACACCAGTTTCCATTTAGTAACTTTTTTTAAACAAATATAATTGAACTATTGATTATAAATAGGAGTAATATTAACAAAAGATAAGCAACAACAACCAAAGATTGTATGTAAAAAATTCCTACTCTATAAGATAATACAAAACTAATGGAATCAGCTGAAAAATTCCCTTGTGCAAAATCATCTCAAAATTGTCATAAATTTAGAAGTAAAATGAGAAATAAGGAAATATATACAAAAATGTCATCTTGACATTTGATCAAACACATAATTTGTAACCAATAAATCAGTCTAGAACAAAATCAAATAAATATTTTAAAAATTCTCCAATTGTCATCTATTCTTATAAAATAAACATTTTTAACAAATTTAGTCTATATTCACAATATTAAAGAAATTTTGATGAAGGAGAAAAACCAAAGAAAGTAATTAGGTCAAACCAAAATCAACCATGAAAATAGAAACTAAGAAAATTGTTCACCTTTGGTACTACAAATCACTATAAATCATGAAAAAATTATGAAGAAGTTGTAGTCATAGTGGCTGGTAAAGGCATCTTCAGCGAGGGTTGCGGATGTTGAATGGTTAATGGAGAAATAAAAAGATATTTCACTGGTTTATTTTTACAAAAGAGAGAAAATAAATTGAGTGAATGAAGAAGGTAAGAGAAGAGAGAAAAATGGTGAGAAGACAGAGAACATCATAGAAGAAGAACATTTCGGAGTTGAGAAAAAAGAGAAGATGATAAGGAAGATATTTGAACACACATAACTCTTTAAAAAGTAGTTAAAATAACATATCATCTAGACTGGAAAGATATTTAAAAAATTGAAAGATCTAGTATAGTTTATTAATGACAAAATAGATATGCAACAAAAATAAGAGAAAGAAAGAAGTGAAGTTCTATAATTTTTTTTTCTTGTGATAATATACCTCTGTTAAAGTCAGGCCATACACAATTGATCCATTTAAGGTTTTATCTTTTGTCACACCTGTGCAAACTTGCCAATAATTAGGTTCAGCCAATTGAGGTGAGAACCAACAACATTGAGAAATATGAAGGGTCCAAAGGAGGAAATTGTGGAAATCATAACATAAAATGAAAGGAGAGCACTTTAGACAATTGTCAAGTAAATTAATAATAGAAAAAAAGAAGTACAGTTCAATAATAAGGTTTTATCTTTTGTCACACCTGTGCAAATCTATCAATAATTAGACTAAGTCAATTGAGATGAGAACCAACAATATTGAGAAATACGAAGGACCAAAAGTAGGAGATAATGAAAATCATAACATAAAATGAAAGGAAATCACTGCACTTTTCTAGACAGTTGTTAAGTAAATAAGAGAGGAATTATTATATCACTAATGATTTAGAGTCTCGAAGGAAAAACTAAAATAATATTTGGATTTTGTATATGTGTAACTGGCTAGTACGATACCCTACCCAATGTACACATGTAATACCATTACCTATGCGTTAAAGAGATAACGTGTGAGAGGGATGAAAAAAATTATATAATGAGTATTTAAGATTTAAAAGGAAATACTAATTTCCTTATCAAAAAGGGGGTGCAATTAATAAGTTTTAATTTAAAAATACTGAAGTGCACTTATTAAAAGGGGGTGCAATCAGTAATTTCTTACATTGACAAATACATTTCAATTAGGATTTATTAGTTAATAATTTTTTTACATTATTTTTTTTGTTTGAAAATATAAATTTATTTTTAAGTGTAAAATTGGCAAAAAATTTTGTGGAATTTATTATGGACACCATTATTCAGTTTTGTTTTGATTTACCTTAGGCCAAATGGGGATCGCAAAATGTATATTGGGGAACAAAGTGATTAAATCTAAAATTAAAAGAGTGATGCAAATTTGCAATACAAAGAAAAGTACACTACTTTAAGACCAAAAATTTCATTGACACCATGTGATTAGATAATTCCATTTTAAATTTCAGTGTAAACAATTTTCTGTTGTTTTTGAATGAATTGGATAATAAAAGACAATATCTAAAGAGTGAAATTTATAAGGAAGTTTTTCAATGTTACTTAATCTTATTCATTTATACCCCTGTCTATGTATTAAAGAGATAACGTATGAGAGAGATGAAAGAAATATAGATTTTTTTATCAAAAAGGGGATGCAATTAGAAAGTTCTAATTTGGAAATATTGGAGTGCACTTATAAGAAAAGATGTGTAATTAGCATGTTTTAATTTAGATATACTAGAGTGCACTTATGAAAAAGGGGGTGTAATTAGAAAATTTATGTCCAATTACCATTTTACCCCTTTTTTTGCCAAATGTCATTAATATAGCATGTCTCATTTTGTATGTTTGCCAGCAGTTAGTTTTTATATATGTACATATGTATAATAGATTCTTAGGATTATAAAGTATTTTTTATGTCATTATAAAAGCCAATAGACAGGCCGAGACGAGTCGATTATTTGCTTAATTGGAAACAATAAGTCACATTTCTCTTTTGAATAATCGACATGCGATGACATTTATAATTAATTAAACTCTTCTTTTCTAATCAACTGTTGAGAAATTATCTTAGTCACAACAACCCAGCACTACAAATTGCAACATGTTTTACAAACCAAATTAAGGGACTTGGAAGTTGTCCAGTTAAAATCTGTTAAACAAGAGTCTGATTGATGTAGCTAGCATTGCTATGCATAAAATGTAAACCAAGATGGAAATTCATGCAAATAATCTGTCAAAAGTAGGAACAAGGTCATGTGAGAGGGTGAAGAAGATGGTGGTTTATTGGGCAATTATCATTTGTCTTAGAATTGGGGGCACGTGATGGCAACGGGGTCCCCCACGAAAGTCTGTCTTAGCCTCTCATTGCCTCTCCAAATATTTAATCAACAACAATCTTAGCCTCTCATTGCTGCTGTTAGCATCATTTAGTCACTTAGGCATAACATTAAATGCATGAAAAAATATTGTCTAATTCCAACTAGAAAAATGCCCCTAGAGCATAACATTAAATGCATAAACAAAGGTGGATGGAATATACCACTCAGAATTGTGCAATTATCTTGCATACTGTTTGGTGCTTTGGTAAATTAATTGAATCACTTATTGGCAATGGGTGGTTATGGAGAGGGAGTGTTGTGATGTTATCCATTCAGATCTAACCTTGATTGGACCCAACTTAGCTTCAGAGTAAATTGAGATGAATTGTTAAAGTAGATATAATAATAGGACAGATTGAGGATAAGTTTGATTATTTGTCCTCATTATCTTAAATACATTGGAGTATAAGTGTAAGGTAAAATCTCATATCGGATAAAAATAGAAAAATTGAACACTATATAAATGAAGAGAAGATCCATAAACATGAACATTAAAGTTTTGGGTTAAGGTGTGATGTCTAGTTCATTTATATGATTACTCAAGACCTATTGATGTAAATCTCCCTGATATTTCCTCTTATCAATTCCACATAAATCTAAGGCAGTGTGTACACATTAACAAAGTCATTTTTTTAGGCGTTCTTTCTCTTTTCTTTTTTACATGTTACTTTTTTCTATTTTCTTTTTTCCTTTTTCTCCCCTCTTTCCTCTTTTCATGCCAATTTTTCTTTTTTCTTCTTGCGTGTTGAATTGTCTTCTTCGCTTTGAACAACGCGTGTTGACTTGACTTCTACACTTTCTTGTGCCTCACTCAGTATATCTAACCCATTGCATGGAAAATGTATAATTCTGTTACCACGGTATGTTATTAGTGTCAAACTATTATAATATGATTGCTCTATTCCCAGAAAACAGTTCAGAAATGAACTTCTCACTTTCGCTTAAGAATTTCAAGAAATTTTTCCATTCCACAATAGATTCACCCCGTAATCTATTGGTCTTCTCAAAGACCCTACCTTTTATTGGCGGTAATCATTGAGTAACACAACTAATTGTCTGATTGTGTTATTTACGGGAACTAGCTAGAGTTTAACTTAATTCTTTCTCCCCTATATATTTTCAGGTTTGGTTGCAAGCTACAAATTTGTAGAAATATCGGTGTTGTTTATATTGATGGATTACCTCACAGAATCAAGGGGCAACAGCCAGCGCTTAGCTGCTGTTGTTACGAATCTGCAAGATGTTCTATCATCTATCCTTTTTAGTTCTGTATCTGCAATATCCGAAGAATATACGGGTTGTTACACTATTATTATCTTTTGGATTCCATTTATTATGCCTATGTACCTTGCAATCAGAACTTGACGGCTTTTTGATCAACTGAGAGTAAAAAAAATTTAATTATAAGGTAATATTTAAAAATTATTAAATGGAGGTAAGTCGTAATAAGTGATATGATTTTTAAATCAGAAATAGTAACATATGTTACGATTTCTATTTTTTTTTGTTTTTTTTTTTAACTAAAATCGTAGGTGTATTTATAACTTTAAAATCGTAATTCGTAAATATATTTAAGACTTCTTTTTTCTGCTTTTTTTTGTTTTTTATAATTAAATTTGAAATCTGCACCTAGCAGACTTTTCATGAGCAAGGACATGATTTGTGTACCTTAAAAACTTGCTAAATGCACCCTTTTATTATAAGATTCATTGAAAAATTGAAACTTGCTAATTGCATCTTATTTTTTCTTTTAAATCTTAAATTTCAAATGGTAATATTTTTAAAACATACCCCCAAGTGGTAATTAAATTTTTTTTTACCCCCTTTCTTAATTAACATAAAATTTTTGAGCTGCCACTACGTCACATATAGAAAATTAATTAAATAAATAAATGTACAAAAATTATTTATAACATAAATTACTAAAATATTAAATAAAATGATATAAAAAATACATAAAAATATTAAATGAAATTAAAAAATTAAAATTACTTTGCATTTTAAATAAATAAATTAAACTTAGTTTTTTTAATTAATTTTCTATATATGACGTAGTTGCAGCTCAAAAAATTTATGTTAATTAAGAAAGGAGGTAAACAAAAAATTAATTTCCATTTGAGGGTATGTTTTAAAAATATTACCATTTGGAATTTAAGATTTTAAAAAAAAATTGAAGTATATTTAATAAAAACAAGGTGCAATTAGCAAATTTCAATTTTTTTGAAAAACTTATTAAATAGGGGTGCATTTAGCAAGTTTTTAAGGGATACATTTTACCTTAGTGTTATTGCACACAACTTCAATCATGCTAGATACAGATTTCAAATTTAATTATAAAAAAAAGGAAAAAAAAATACAAAAAAGTAAAACAAATCAAAAGTCCTAAACACACTTACGATTTTAGTAAAAAAAAAAATAAAATAAAATAAAAGTCATACTTCCTATTATGACTTATCCTCATTTCATAATTTTTTAAAATGTTACCGCTAATTAAATTTTTTTTTTAACCCAGTTGGTAAAAAAAGTCAAACTTGACAATACTACTAAGGTCCCTCACTCTATTTTCAGGGCTTAATGCTACTATGGACATCTATATCAGCTTCAACAGATGTAGCGGTCTATGCAGGGTTATTCCTCCTTGCATTTGGGAATTGTGGTCAAAAGCTTTCAGAAGAGTTTTTCGAATATCAGTTGCAAGCGAAAATTAAAGAGAAAAAGGAAACATGACCATCAGGGTACAGTTCTTAATAATATCTGGTTGTACGCTCCATCGATTGTTGGATATATCATAACCGCTTATATTGCCTTTAAAGTTCATGATGAATCGTACGATCACAGGTTTAGATTTGGGGCAATTCTCATGGGAGGGACTTACATGTTTTTCCTCTTTGGTTGTGAGTGGTATAGGCGCGAAGAATTGAGTGCTGAAAGCAATCTACGCATGATCTTTAGAGTATGCAAGGCAGCTTTTGGGAAACGAGATTCAAAGTATCCAACCTCACCGAATTGTTATTACTGGAAGGATGATGATAAGGATAATAAGCAGAACCATGATTTGTATAAACATGGTAAAGGATTAAGGTTATCGCCACGAGTTCCGCGGTTATTCAGGTGGTTGGACAAAGCGGCTATACTTAATGCACAAGAAGTGAGTCCCGAGACACACGAAAAGAATGGGAAGCTTTGCACAGTAAAAGAAGTGAGGGAAGTGAAGAGCCTTGTTCCTATGATCTACATCGGCTTAACCTTCTCTGCTTACAGTTTACTCGTGGCCACAGGGAACATTTTCTTTGTTATACAAGCAAGCCGCGATATGGCACCAATTATCACTAACAATGGTAATAATGTCCTTATTCTTGTTTGGATCAAGGAGGGCGTGAAACTTATGTCACAATTCATCGCGATATATGCATTTCGATGCTTTTTGAGAAATTTCAAAGCTAAAGATGGTTGGAAGCCAAAAACAAATGCAGCCGCAATTGTAAGAATTGGCTTTGGCATGGTTTGTGCGGTAATTTGCAGCCTCGTAGCATGGCGTATGGAGGTTCGTTGGCTGTCGGTTACTGGCAAGAACACGACAGTGGCCTTAAGTTCAAACTTTTATGCAGTGACCTTAATTCCACAATTTTACCTGTTGGGAATGACGGAGGGACTTGTTGAAGGTGGGTTGGCGAGTTTGTTCCATGGCCAAGTAGCGAATTCAATGTGGTCTTTTGAGCATTCATTTTCTGAATTGGTGATTGGGAGTGGCAAACTCCTCATTATACCATTTGTGTTCAAAGGAACCGCTGACGCTAGCCGTTTCGACAGTTACTATCTGATGTTGGGAATATTGAACGTTGTGTTCCTTCAAGCTTTTGTGTACTATTCCATTAGATATGCATACAAGGAAGAGTGTCTGGAAAAATTTTCGTTGGAGCAAACATTGGAACATGTTCATCCATCAGACTCACATGATTCTTGTGAGGAAAATTATAATGAAGCACTGCAGCTGGAGGAGGAACTATTAGGTAACAAAGGCTCTTTTCTTTCCTTTCCTTTATATATTAGTATTAATTTGGGATTTTGTTGAGTGTTCATAATGGAAAAAAATAGAAATTATGTTATTTTTTCATCCTAATAGAATTTTTTTTCCGTAATTAATTAGAGTTCTTAAGACACTTATGAACATTTTCCGTTAAGTAATTGAGAATAAAACAACATGTAAATTTTCATAAACAATGATTAAGCACCTGGATCAGGTCTACACGAAAAGTATTAAAAGAGGGAAATATTTGTTAGAAACGTCATATGTTAATCAACATTGAGAGAGAAAAAGAAATAATAGTGAGAAGTAATAGGCGTTTAATGTATAAGAAGCTAACTAGTCGCTAGAGACATATGTAGGGATATTAAATTATTAATTAATGGGATATATAGAATATTCTTAATCTTGTAGGTGACAGTGGCCTTAATTCCACAATTTTCGCGGTTGGGATTAACTAGTATATTGTTAATCTTGTAGTCGACATCATTTAGTGGGATAAAATTTTATTGTTGTTATATATAGAATGTTTTAGATACTTGATAAATTAGTAAAGATAATTTATTAATTTATCAAGTATTTAAAACATATTTCATAATTATTGTCATATGTCATTCATGCTTTATTTATTTATCAACTTCCTTTTTATTATGAAATACTAATAGTTAACTGTTTTTTTTTTTGTTTTTTTGTTTTTTTTAAAGAAACGATTATGATCGAAGAACCAATTGAAGAAAGCCAAGAGAATGTACGATTTTCATTACAGGTTGATTTTCAGGTTTACCCTTCGTGACGCAACATGGCTGCTGGTTATCTAGTGCATAGATTCAGCTTGACTTATAGGTTTCAATCCAGGTTGATTAGATGATGGACTTTTCTATTTTAATAATTAATGTGATTTAATATTATAAGATAATTATATTAATTATTTATTATTATTGATTTTATTTGATGTGATTAAATTAAATGTACCCATTAGATTATTAAATAAGATGAAATGAGTTTAAATGAACATATGTTAATATTGATTTATTAGAGAAATTAAATAATAAGAATTTTATTTGGTTAACACGTTTATGATTCTGAATATATTAAGTTATCACACATAAATTTTCTTCTCCACATCTTAAGAGTTACAAAGGTTTTATTGACGAATAAAGAGACTTTGATTGAGGAAGACCAGTGGGTCATCGGTTGTTCGTAATTTAACAGTTGTTGAAGAACGCTTTGATCAGAAATCAAAATATAGATCCAGTTATTTTATCTAATCCTTTATATTTAAACATGTTATAGATCTTAAGGCTTTGGGTGATTTGTTCAACGATATGTGTACCTATAAAATTTTAGTTTCTGCATAAAGAATAAATATAAAGATTAAAGATTAAACATATTCCAACAAGTGATATCAAAATATATCTTCATTCTTGATTGTTAGGATTCAAGTTTTTCAATTATGTTAATATCTGAATCTTTTTGTTAAGAATTCCTTAAAGTTTTTTCTTATATTAAAATGATTATGTTCAATACAAAGTTAGAGACATATACTTTTATATAAAGCATTATATACAATTGGAAATCCTTGGATTTTATCGTCTTAATATTACATACATGACAATTTTTTTGATGAATTATGTGTCTTGTGCTTTCTTGATACATGAATCGGTGATGTTATAATAAATTTGATATAGCGTGATAACATCATTTATGGATGTAATATTTACTTGCCATGATGAATGTTTCATATTTATTGTTGGCATGACTGGTGCAAATTTAGCAATTATGGACCTCTCTATTTATTTGCATGTCTGGTAAATTTTTAATTAAATTGATTGACACAATATACTTCCAAAATAATTCCTATTGTGAAAATTGATTTGATTAAAATTACATACATGTTAGTATGAGATTATTTATGCAAATTGTATTTGATCATAAGGAAGTGCAATTTGACCAAATAAAATATATGACAATTTTATAAAATGTTTTTCATATGAATAATAGTCAGTCCAAAAAAGACTATTTATTTGAAAAAATTAATTGACAATATTTGATCTTGAGAGTACTAACTACAAATTAATTTCTATGTCCAAAGACTAAGAATTAACGTTGAGCAAAGTTTATTATTTAAAATATTTACAGGTCTTATTATATATATATATATATATATATATATTTTATATGACTTGTTTGTTATTTGTAAACATGTTATATATATATATATATATATATATATATATATTAATTTCTTTGTTATTGACTATGAATATATATGGCTTATGGTTAATACAAGATCAATGTAAGGAATATTGATTTGGATACAATATTAGTATATATCAAGGTATCCATAGGTACAAGTGGTTTGGAAATGAATATGATTGTATTTTATTCTACATTTTTTTAATCAACCGCTAAAATTATTTGGATTTCATTTAAATTTTGGATATAATGAGATATTTATTTCAGCATATATTTTAAAAAGAATTACATCGAATCTGGTGGGTTAATTATATATAGTTGTGATGTAATTTTATTATGGTCATTTGAAATTAATCTTTTGCAATTTTATGTATTATATAAAGCCTTGTGAAATTAAAAATTATTTTAAAAATACTTTTTTCACCTAAGTATTGTTTAACAATTAAATAATTGTTAAATAATAATGTACATGTACAATTTTTTATTCTATACACTTATGTAGAAAATGTGAAAATTTAACACCTCTCATTTTAATTAAATTATTTAGTATTTTTGGTTGGACCATAATTGAACCAATATGTTACCAAAGTAATCGCTCTTAAAAACCATACAACAAACTCAATCAAATACCTCATATACCGTACATAAAATCAATAATAACTTTCTGATTTATCAACTGATAGCAGTGGTCACTCTAAGGTGTGAAAACGATGATTTTTGGCGCAATGATTAATATTGGAATATGGCACAACACTATCAAGTAATTATTCACGATATGACACATTAAGGTTATCTTCATCCATCTCTAAAATCAGCAGCATGCTCACCATCCGCTTTCCTTTTGACCTTCCTATTTGATCTTAGAAGAAGATCATCTTTATTTTTGGACGAGACAAGAGCTAGCAACCCTAATAGAGCTATCTTCCTCCATTTTGAGAAACAAAAAGGTGAAAATAGAGAAATACTAATAGATTCTATTTCATTTGACACACAAACTATATAAATTAATACTTTATTTATAGTGGAACAAACTATAAACATTACATATTCAGTTAACAGACTAAAAGGACATATTGTCAATTACATTTCAAATTTTAGTTGTTACACAAGAATAAAATCCCTTAATTCTTACTAACTTACACCTCTTCGTCTTATAACACTAACTCACAATCCTTTATTTTTTTAATTATTATTTTTAACATTAACAATGTTGGAAGGAAGATATTTGAGAAAAAGAAAAGTTTTTAGAAAGATTTGAAGGAAGAGAACACTTTTATAACTATACAACTCTTTTTTCTTTTGGCTTTTTGGCTTAGTACAAGATGGTGGATATGACCCCTATTTATACTAGTGACACCTCCTTAACTAATGGTTAGGATTGTGCCAACACAACTCTTAACTAGTGACTATAATTCATTCTCTAGAATTCTCCATAATTTTCCTAGCCTAGATATTTCCATGGTAGTTTCTAGGTTAAACTATTCTAGATATTTCCATGGATCAATCTAGAGTGTATTACTCTAGAATTTGGACTACACACTTCTTGGATATTTCTAGATATTGGATCATTTAACAATTAAGCCCAATGGATCAAAAACTAAATTAAGTTTAATATTCAACATCCCCCCTTTAAACTTGATTTTGTAACTCTAAGCAATCTTCTCATCTTGACATGGTCTTCATTCTTGAATGACTTGGTGAAGATATCTGCAGCTTGTTCTTGAGACTTCACATACTTTATATGCACATCCTTTCTTGCAATGCATTCCCTTATATAATGATAGCGTGTATCAATGTGCTTGCTTCTGTCATGGAAGACCAGATTTTTTGCTAATGCTATTGCAGATTTGTTGTCAACATAAATATTTGTTGGCTCCTCTTGTTGCATATTCAACTCCTTCAGCAACTTCCTGAGCCAAATAGCATGACAGACACACGATGTTGTTGTGACATACTCGGCTTCACAAGTAGACAGAGGAACAATAGGTTGTTTCTTCGACATCCATGTGAAAGCAGTATCTCCCATGAAGAACACAAATCCAATGGTGCTTTTTCTATCATCCATGACTCCAGCCCAATCGCTATCACTATATCCAACAAGTTTATATTCATTAGAGGGTGAGTAAAACAAGCCAAAGTCGATAGTACCTTTAATGTAGCGAAGGATTCTCTTTGCAGCTTTTAAGTGTGTGGTAGTTGGAGACTCCATGTAGCGACTAACGAATCCAACAGCAAAAAAGATGTCAGGTCTAGTGCATATCAAGTAGCGCAAACTTCCAACTAAGCTTTTGAAGAAAGTAGGATCAACATCCTCTTCTTTACCATACTTGGACAACTTAACTCCACATTCTATTGGGATGTTGATAGGCTTGCAATCGTCCATCTTGAATTTTTTTAGTATCTCCCTTGCATAACCTTCTTGAGTCATGAAAATGCCTTCTTTTTTCTGCTTGATTTCAATGCCGAGATAGTATGCCATCTGTCCAATGTCAGTCATCTCAAACTCATCATCACTTTCTTGAAATCTTCGAGCATCCTTCGATTATTTCCTGTGAAGACTAGATCATCCACGTACAAGCACACGATCAAAATATCTCCATCTTTGAGCTTAACATAAAGTGCATGCTCATAAGAGCATTTGATGAAATCTTTCTCTTGGAAGTACTTGTCTATTCGACTATTCCAAGCTCTTGGTGCTTGCTTTAGCCCATAGAGTGCCTTCTTCAGCTTCAATACCTTATCTTCTTGTCCTTTGACTTTATACCCATTTGGTTGTTCGATGTACACTTCTTCTTCAAGTACTCCATTCAAAAATGCTGACTTTACATCCATTTGGTGTATGCTCCACTTGTTTTGAGCTGCCAAAGAAATAATTAGTCTAATAGTTTCTAAGCGAGCAACAAGAGCAAATAGCTCGTCATAATCGATTCCTGCTCTTTGACTATAGCCTTTTGCCACCAATCGCGCTTTGTATCTTTCAACTTCTCCCATGGCATTCTTTTTAGCTTTGTAGACCCACTTCACACCAATCGCCTTATGCCCTTTTGGAAGTGAGGTTAACTTCCACGTTTTATTCTTCTCAATCACCTTGATTTCTTCATCCATTGCATCTCTCCACTTCTTGCTTTGGATAGCTTCTTGAAAACTCACTGGCTCACAATCAGCAAAGAGACAAAACAAAGTGAGATTATCTTGATTCTCCATTACCTCATAAAGTTCTTGCAAGCTCCTGAAGCGTGGTACTTTTTCGCTTTAGCTTCCAGTTGAAAATGGTTCTTTTTGTTGACTTGTGGTTGGTGAAGCTGGGGGAGTAATAGTATCTTGTCTTTCTTACTCCATCCTTGGTTGCTCCATTTCTTCGTCCTCCATCATGTTGGGAAGTAAGTTGTAGTTTTCATCATGTAGATCCCAATGCCATTCTTCTTCGTTGAACTTCACATCTCGACTAATGATAGTCTTTCCATTGTTAGGATTGTAAAGTTTATAGCCTTTAGAATTAGAATCATACCCGATGAAGATGAGCTTCTCACTTTTGTCGTCAAGCTTTGACCTCTTCTCATCATGGATGTGTGCGTAGGCTATGCTTCCAAATACTTTCAGGTGGGAGATCCCAGGTTTTCTTCCACTCCATGCTTCTTGTGGTGTCTTTCCCCACACGCTTCTTGTTGGTGAACGATTTAAAAGGTAGATAGTAGTTGCCAGGGCTTCAGCCCAAAACTCCTTTGGCATCTTCTTACTCTTGAGCATACTCCTTGCCATGTTGAGAATGGTTCTATTCTTTCTTTCAACTACTCCATTTTTTTGTGGGCTTCTAGGGACGGTTAAAGGCCTTTGGATTCCATAATGATCACAAAATTCTTGGAATTCTTTGGAAGTGAACTCTCCACCTCTATCGGACCTCATGGCTTTGATCTCGCATCCACTTTCTTTCTCCACACTTGCCTTGAACTTCTTGAAGACTCCAAACACCTCCGATTTTTGCTTTAGGAAATACACCCATGTCTTCCTTGAAAAATCATCTATGAAGAGAGGAAAGTAATTGCTCTTACCGAGTGAGCTTGGCTTTAATGGTCTACCAACGTCTGTATGTATAAGCTCGAGTAGCTTATTGGCTCTTGACGAAGACTCCTTTGGAAAGCTCTTTCGACATTGCTTCCCAAGTAAGCATCCTTCACATAGCTGGTCAGGTTGACTGACGGAAGGCAATCCTCTCACCATCTCCTTCTTGTATAAAAGCTCAAGACCACCAAAGTTGAGGTGTCCAAATCGTAGATGCCACAACCTGGATGCATCCTTATAGCAAGTTTTGAGACACTTTGCAATGTCTTGTTGAATATTTAGCAGAAACATTCTATTTCTTGTCATAGGAACTTTAGTAATCAAATTATTTTTATTATCTCTTAAAGAAAGAGTATTATTCTTCAAGTGAACATCGAACCCTTTCTCCAAGAGTTGTCCCAAACTCAAAACATTGTCCTTCATATTGGGCACATAGTAAACATTAGAAATGAATTTGTGCCTACCATCCTTTAATCGGATAAGAATTTTACCTTTGCCTTTCACTGGTGCCTTTGATTCATCTCCAAATGAGACATTTCCATTCACCGATTCGTCAAGTTCCATAAACATGTCCCTCTTCCTGCACATGTGATTGCTTGCTCCAGAGTCTAAATACCATGTATTGTTTCGTTCCAGTACGTTGTCCTTGCGTACCATCAACAGAGTGCCATCTTCATGATTCTTCTCCTCCACATAGTTTGCCTTCTCCTCAATTCTTTTTGTAGGGACTTTACATTTAGAAGCATAATGGCTAAACCTTTGACAGTTGTAGCACTGACATGAGACTTGTCACGTTTTGGTTGTGAGCTACCTCTTCCATGACTTCTTGTTGAGCTCTCTCTTTGATCTTCATTGGCATAGTTGTTGCAGAAGCCTATTCTTCCACGTCCTCGACCTCTTCCTCGGCCACGATATCCTCCTCGTCCTCTTTTGTTACCAAAGTCTTCTTCCTTTTCTCTGGAGTTGACTTGTGTCTTGAGTAATTGTTCACCTACTCCTTGCTTATTCTTTTGTTTTTCCCCGTATGCTTGTAAAGAGCCCAAGAGTTGCTCTATTGTCATAGCTTCTAAATCATTTGTTTCTTTTATGACGGTGACAATATGATCGAATTTCGAATCTAAAGATCGCAAAATCTTCTCTATAATTTTTACATCATCTATCTTTTTTCTATTTCTTTTTAATTGATTAGTCACCGTCAAGACTCTAGAAAAATAATCTGATATACTTTTGGCATCTTTCATGTGTAAAGTTTCACCCCCACTTCTTAGAGTTTGGAGATGTACCTTCTTGACTGGCTCAACACCCTTGTAAGAAGTTTGTAGTTTCTCCCATGCTTCCTTTGCGGTGGTTGCCTCCGAAATCTTCTCAAAAGCATCCTCATCTAATCCTTGATAGATGAGATAGAGAGCTTTCTTGTCTCTCTTTCTTGAATCCTTCAAGCTATCCCTTTTGGCTTGGGATAAAGTAGCTCCTTCTTGTGGCTCATTGTAGCCTTTCTCTACTATTTCCCACACATCTTGAGATCCAAGAAGGGCCTTCATCTTGATGCTCCAATTATCATAGTTGCTTTTGGTGAGCATGGGAACTTGAAAAGGAACCATAAGGCTCTGATACCACTTTGTTGGAAGGAGGACATTTGAGAAAAGAAAAGTTTTTAGAAAGATTTGGAGGAAGAGAACACTTTTATAACTATACAACTCTTTTTTCTTTTGGCTTTTTGGCTTAGTACAAGATGGTGGATATGACCCCTATTTATACTAGTAGCACCTTCTTAACTAATGGCTAGGATTGTGCCAATACAACTCTTAACTAGTGGCTATAATTCATTCTCAAGAATTCTTCATAATTTTCCTAGCCTAGATATTTCCATGGTAATTTCTAGGTTAAACTATTCTAGATATTTCCATGGAACAATCTAGAGTGGATTACTCTAGAATTTGGACTACACACTTCTTGGATATTTCTAGATATTGAGTCATTTAACAATTAAGTCCAATGGATCAAAAACTAAATTAAGTTTAATATTCAACAAACAACACCCTATATAATAAGATGTTATTTTTTTCCCTCCCATTTACTATGCCTAAGTACCTTGCAATAGACACTTAACTATTCCATCGCCTAATGTCCTCAACCTTCTTTTTTATCGTAGTAGCATCCTCTGTAAGAAGAAATAAGATGAATTCATTTGGTGGATTTAGGAAATAGTGAACGAGAAAAAAAAAGAGACCGGATTGGGTTTAGAAGTAACGGGAGGAGTGGGAGAGAGCAAAGAATTTGGGGAGTGGTGGCAACAGCTAGGGAGGTGAGAAGAGAAAAGCCTCTACAACATTTTGATCTCAGATCACACTCTAACCCTTCCTTTGTTTGACAATGATGGAGACACCACGCGACGATGACAAAGACGGTGAGTGCAATCAAGGGGAGCGACAACCAGGAAATGAAAACGAGAGCCACTAGGGTTCAAAGTAGGATAAGTGTTTAAATGAGGAAGATAAGCACGGGTCAATTGAAAAAGATTCACAATTACAACGATTTTCAAAAAACTATCATTGAACTCACTCTTTCACTACAATTTATACAATAATTGTTGTTAAATTCACGATTTCATGACGGTTTTTATAAAATAATTTAACACTGTCATCCAATTATAATCATCCATGTATGTTAAATTTATTAACTTTTATGATAATTCTTTTTAAAATCATACTAATAATAATATAAAACTATTTTACATTATTAATGCATAACCATTAAACTTAAAAGACACACACACACACATATATATATATATATGGCCAACAACACACCTTGATGATATTGGTTAGTAAAATACTTAACATCATGTTGAACAATATTGATTCAAGAACCATTGTAGTATGCATTCCAGAACTAATGTGAATTGACAATATAAAATAATTTAATAGTATCATCCAATTACAATCATATATGAATGTTAAATTTATTGACTTTTATAATAATTCTTTTACTAATGATAATATAAAATTATTTGAATAATCATTCAACTTTACACACATATATATGGCGAACAACACACCTTGATCCTTGATGTTATTGGTTAGGAAAATACTTATATATTTACTTTCATTTTTAGTTTACATGGCCTTATTTGGTCAATCTTTCTCTTGTTTTTTTCATCACAATACCTATCAATTTCCTTCGCTACATTTTTTTCCTCCTATGTTTTTCTTTTTTCGATTCCATTCCAATTCACCCAAAACGGAGCGGAGATATATAATTTTTTCTATTGGCTATTAATGATGTGCAGAGTGTAACGACTTCTTTTCTTATGTATTTAGCTTATTAATTAGTTAATTTGCGAATGGAAATTTTTTTTTTATTACTTGCTAAAAATTAAGTTACCATAAACTTAAGCTATTTCATTAACAATTCATCAAAGTAATTAAGGTGAACGAGCTAATAAATATCCAACGTAGTTATGTTTCCATATAACACAATCCATAGTACAGTCCATAGTACAGAGCCAATAAACAGACAGACAGTCTCATATACATATTAAAAACCACAAAACAGTAAGTATTACAACATCTTCATCACATCATCCACGCATATCCTTAATCCAACATCCATGCTCTGCTACTACTGTTCATCTGCTCGCCCAAATAAATTGGGGTCATTACAGGTGTCAACCACCGACACAAAACACAGGGTAAGTCTATGATAAATATAGTTTAAATAAGCAGAGCCAGTTTATAAATATTCACCAAATCATTCATAAATTTTATGAAAGACACATGCTTATTATTTTTTGTTTTATATGATGCATGACTGTCTCAACAGTTTATAACATGGTACCATAGTCAAGATAGCCCCATTTCCAGTGGCACAGACTTATCCATTCAGTCAGGGTAGGGCAGGGGTGTGTAGGAGTGTCACCTCCACCTATGTGATCATCATGGTGGTGTGGTCCTCCCTGAAACACACTACCCCCCAGTTCAGAATCCTCTGAACGCATGGACTCAGTCCAGCTATCTGACATACCTCCTCTTGAGGTAACGCGGCTTAACCCCCGCCGGGCATATGCACATGCATGAGTGATGCATATTTAATCTTTATTCTTTA
>PYAF01000023.1:82539-94442 GCA_007407185.1 Glycine tomentella
GTTTGTGAGCTATTGGTATTGTAACTGAAGTCAGTTTCTGGAAATCTCTGGAGTTCTATTATTCAAGATTATCTTTAGGTAGAAGAGTTCAAATCAAACTTGAATTCTTTTTAAGAAAATGCCATGTGTAAAGCCATATTGGAACTAGATTTTCTTCATCATCAAAAATGACATATGTAGCATCAAAGGAAGTAAAATTTGTCTTCCCTTCCTCTTTAGTTTGGTAAATCGCGTGAATAAGGTAGAAAGGGAGGAGAAGTTTCATGATCTAAGCCAAGTAGGAGGACACTTGGAAGCTTGGTGTTATGTCTTGAAAGATATTAATACAAAGTAACAAGAAAATGAAGTAAAATTTCTCTCCTTTCTCCTAGAATTCACGTGAAGCTTGGAGAATCATGGAGAAACTTCATGATTTAAGACACTTGGAAGGAAAAGAGGAAGAAGCTTCATGAATTGGACAAGTGGTGGGACACTTGTAAAATTCATAACAAGTGTAGGAACACTTGTAAAGCAAGTCATCATGACTTAGGATATTTTTTATAAATCTAGTTAGAATGGAATGGAATGACATGAAACTTAGTTACAATGAAACCAAATGGAAGTAACTAGCTAGGAAGGGTAGAAATGTCCATGAATATTATATCATTTTCCAACCACTATATAAAGGGGGGGAAGGGGTCCTTAAGTGTAAGTCATTTCCCAAGACATTTTCCTACACCCTTTCATGTGAAGCTCTCCCTTATACCCCTTTTCATTTCACTTTCATCCTTCCCTTATTAAAGCCTAAATCAAGTGAGAAGAAGACTCCACTTCTCCTTGAAGATCACGTGTAGAAGAGGCTAGCATCTTTAGGGAAAGTTTGTCAAGCTTTGAAGGAAGAGAAAGACAAAATTATTAAGAGGTTACAAGGTATGTATGGGGAAGTTTTATGGTAAAGATAATTTAAGTACTACTTGTGTTTAAATAAGTATGTATAGGGAAGTTTATGCTAAATATAGTTTAAGTATTGTTTTGTTCAAATAAATATATATAGAATCTCATTTATTTCTATAAAGAACAAAGCTTGCATACCATGTGTTTGATGAAATGCTTCAAAGAAATAAAGGTAGTTTGAGTGTTGTTTTGTTTAAATAAATGTTTGAAATTCATGTATTGTTGAGTGTTTCTATAAATTTCTATGAAATTCATGTGTTGCTTAATGTTTCATGAATCTCTATGAACTTCATGTGTTTCCATGAATTTCTATACATAAATAACAAGATGAGTTGTATACTTGATTTATGTTAAATTTCTGAGTAAAGTATGTGAGATATAAATTGAAGACTGATGTTGAAAATAAATATGAGATGATGAAAAGAGTTATACCTTAAAGTGAATCAGTCTTATATGTCTTATATGCATATGCGCGACGGGGGTTAGTTCGTGTTATTTGCCTCAAGAGGAGGTGTGTCAGATAGCTGCAAGAACTGAGTTCGAGCGTTCAGACAAGAGAGGTCTGAGCTAGGGGGTGACTCAGCAGTGGGGAAATCACGCCACCCATGATGATCACATGTAGTGTGGGTGAGAATCCTGTTGCAACACTGTGGTACCCTGACTGATCGTTTCAGTTCTGTGCCATTGGGATGGGGCTATCTTGACCATTGGTACCAATTATTGAAAGAGTTTAAGAGAATCATACAAATGATAAGAGTTTAAGAGAATCATGCATCATGATAAGAGTCTAAGAGAATCATGCATCTTTGAGGATGTTGTTATGAAAATTTGCATATTGAATATATACTGTTGCTTAAATTATGTTTATCATAAACTTACCATGTGCTTTGTGTCTGTGGTTGACACCTGCCATGACCTCGATTTTATTCGGACGAGCAGATGAACAGCAAAGAGAGACTATTAGCTGTATACAAGAAGAGGATTTTATTTGAAGATGTGTTATTTGAAGATGATATGTTTGAAGATGTATTCTTTTGTGATAGAATATTTTAGTTATTTGTACTATAGAATCAAATATCAGTTTGTACTCTTATTTTACACTATATCATATTTATAAATATTAATTAGTAATGGAAATCTTTTTGATATCAGTTAAATTTTCTTGAAGTATCAGTTATTGGCAAAATTTTGTTATATTCAACTAGATACTCTTAAGTAAGTTAAAAAAAATTCATTAAAATCAATAATAATAAGATGGTAAATCGAGGCGATACAAATATGCTATTATTTTCTTCCCTCCCATTTACTATGCCTAAGTACCTTGCAATAAACACTTGACAATACCAAAAATTCCCTCACTCTATTTGTAGGGTTTAATGCTACTATGTACATCTGCATTTCAGCACTTGATACGGCCTATGCAGGTGCATTCTTCCTTGCATTATGGAAGAATGGTCAAAAGCTTTTAGAAAAATTTCTTGAATATCAGTTGCAAGAGAAAATTAAAGAATGAAAAGAAAGAGAAGTAGAACATGGGAGCTCCCAAAACAAAAAGAGTAAGAATATTGAATAATAATAAACTTGATTTAGGTCCATTAGGCTTAGTTATTAAATGGTCCAATATCTAGAAATATTCAAAAGATGTTTAGCCCAGAATCTAGAATAATTCACTCTAGATATCTCCATAAAAATATCTAGAGAATAGTTTTATCTAGAAACCAACATCATAAATACTAAGCTAGGAGAGTGTGGAGAATTCTAGAGAATGATTTATAGTCATTAGATAAGAATTGTATTGACACAATCCTAGCCATTGGTTAAGGAGGTGCTACTAATATAAATAGGAGAGTTCTCCACCATTTTGTATCAAGCCAAGAGAAAAAGAGTTGTGTTGTAATAAAGTATTTTCTTCCTCCAAATATTTTTAAACCTTTCATTTTCTCAAATATCATTCTTCCAACAAAGTGGTATCAAGAACCTTAAGATCTTTTTTTAGAGAAATGACAAGTAGCAACATGGTTCCTTTTTAAGTCCCTATGCTAACCAAGAGCAACTATGATAATTGGAGTATCAAGATAAAGGCCCTCTCCTTGGATCATAAGATGTGTGGGAAATGGTAGAGAAAGGCTATGATGTGCCAAAAGAAGGATTTACTTTATCCCAATCTCAAAGGGATAGCTTTAAGGATTCAACAAAGAGACCTAAGAAAGCTCTCTATCTCATCTATCAAGGATTGGATGATGATGCTTTAGAGAATATTTCGGAGGCAACCACCGCAAATGAAGCATGGGAGAAGCTACAAACCTCTTAAAGGGTGCTGAACCTGTCAAGAAGGTACATCTCCAAACTCTAAGAAGTGAGTTCAACACTTCACACATGAAAGATGTTGACTATTCTCCAATTATTTTTCTAGAGTCTTGACAGTTGTAACGCCCTGAAATTTTGATAACTGAAAATATATGTTTGATGTATTTCTTGTATTATTTGATTATTTGATTAGTTTAGATTATTTGAATTGTTATGCAAATTATCCTTGTGCAATTATTTGGTGTGGATGTTAGGTTAGGTGGAGTTTGATTGATTGGTGTTGGAAATGAGTTATTCCGAGTTTAACCCAAAACCTGTTTTGGTAAAATCCCAATTTTGGATTGGTTAACCGTGGGATCACCTTAATATTTTAAAGGTAGGTTCCTAACCCAAATATATAAATCTTGACCGTAGGGATTTGTGAAATAACATCTAAATTATAAGATATTAATTTTTCACAGAAGCAATGAAATTTCAAAAATTGGGTCAACTTACCTAGACGAGCAAAAATTCGCCTGGGCGAGTAAAGTCAGTTATAAATTTTCACAACAATGTAAAAACACGAAAATTTCAGTCTTCTTCCTCCCCAAACCTTCACCCAACCTCTCATCCTCCTCCTCCACCACCCACAGCCACCGGTGACCGCCATGAGTCGTCATTTATTACCATTGAACCACCGCACGGAGAGGAATACTTTAATCAGAGCGGAATCTTCAAAACTCGACTCGAGGATTCGGTAGAGAACGGAGCCTCCAATTCTCCCTTCGCAGTTTCTTCTAGGTAACCATGTTTTCTATGCCTTAACCTAGCTAGTTGAGGTCTCTCTGGGTATCTCTTGTGATTAGGGTACCATTATTGGATGTTTTTACACTTCCTTTGAAAACCTTTAGAAAATGAGACGTTGTAAAAGTTTCCTATTTATAATATTGATGTCATTTTTGTAACCTTCGTTGAGCCTCGATCACATTGGTGTGATCGAAATTCCAAAATGATGTCTTTTTCATGTGGACTTCCAAAACATCATTTTAGTCCCTTTTAAATTTGAGTGGGTATTTGACCCCGAATGTTAATATTAAACCTTGTCTTTGAAATCTATACTAAATTATCTTCAATTTGGTATATAGAACTCTGCGTTTGGTCCAAAGGACTTGAACTTGAGAGATCTCTAAACGATGCTACAAGGAGCTAACAAAGGGATATAGATAGGTAAGGGGAGTTTATTATTTTGTTACAACTTTTGATGCCATAGTTGGGGTCAGGGAACCCAATTATGGAGATGTATGCCTATCCTTGTTGTGTGCTGGTTTTCAAGAAAAATTGTGTTTTCAACTAATGGGATGCGATGAATTTGCTCTTGATGGATAAACTGTGAATAATGTTGTTGTTGTAGTGATTAAATTTTTGGGAAAAGTCTAAATTACAGAGGAGACTTTGCCCAAAATTTTATAAATTTATTATCCTATTTACTACGTTATTAAACTTTAAATGACATGAGTTTGTTTTGTATATTATAGTTCTCCTCTTTAATTTAGAATCTTCCTAAAATATCAGTCTCGTGGAGTTATGGATTGTGAATGTATGAGATTTGTGTTGTTCGGAAACCTGGGGAATGTGAATCTCAGGCATGTGTTATATGTATATATGTGGAATGCGATTGCTTGTGATGTTAATAATATTGAAATGAGATAATATTGATGTTAATGAAGTTGAAATAAGATAATGTTGAAGTGGTTGATGATATTGAAATAAGATAATGTTGATGTGATTGATGACATTGAAATAAGATAATTTTGATGTGGTTGATGATATTGAAATAAGATAATGATGATATGATTGATGATATTAACATAAGATAATGTTGATGTAGTTGATAATATTAAAATGAAATGATGTTGATGTTGTCGATGACATTGAGATTGAGAAGATATTGACGTCGATCACGACATTGAGATGAGATAATGTTGATGTTGATGATGACATTGATGAAAGATAATGTTGATGTTGACAATGTCATTGTATGTTGTGTATGTACAAGGGGGTGCATGACTTATTGGATATCCCTACGGGGAAGAGTTTATGAATTTTAAGCATCCCTGGAGAGGAAAAGCGGTTTAGAATTCCAGTCTCTATCAATGGTCAGTGCATTGATGAGCCCGTGTTTATATGTTGTGTATGTACATGGGGGGTGCATGACTTATTGGATATCCGTGAGGGAAAGAGTTTACGAATTTTAAGCATTCCTGAAGAGAGAAAGGGATTGCTTAGAATTTCGGTCTCTATCCACGATAAGTGCATTGATGAGCCTATGTTTCATACTTTATAATTGCATGGAAATGGAATGAAGGCAGTGTGTACCTGTGATTTTTATGGGGATAAAAATGCGGCTACTAGGGGCATGTCACTCGGTTTAGAATTCCCTTAAGACTCAGGTTGATCACCAGGGGGGAATAACCAGTGCACGACAGGGTGACCCCGATAGACTACCAAATCATTTTCCTAATAGAGGCTATTTCCAAAGTGAATGTACCACTTTGCATTTGAGAGTTGAGTTAGGTGTATGCATCATTCTGAGCATGATTGATTTGGATTGTGGAAAAAGTTGATGCCTAGTTTGTGTAGTGTGTTGAACTGAGTGATTACTGAGAATGATTGTAGTTATTATTATTGTTTCCTTGCTAATCATTGTTATATGGTGTTTGTTGACCTTGTATAATAAACTCACCCTTGCAATTTTGTACTGTGTGATTGGTACCTGTGATGTGTTGGATACAGGGGGAGCTGGAAAAAGGTCAAAGCAAGCTGAAGTAATTGTCTTGAAGTTTTAGCTTCTTACATGCCCAATCAATTTGAAGGCATTTGCAATTTGTCTAAGTGGTTCAAGTAGATTGTCTTGTGATCCTTGCATTACATTAGCATACTCATATATATGCATTCATATCTTAAAGATAGCATATAGGATTATATGTTTTCATTTGAAAAGAAAATCTCATGGCTTATGTTTTGGAAAAATCGGATTGTGCACTGCCTTAATGAAAATAATAGGAAAACTTCACAATAACCAAGAGGAGGTGAATTGGTCAAATCAGAGTTTTGGGATCTTTATCACTTTCAAAACCAAGAAATCAATTTACCAATCAAATGTCTCAGCTCAAGAATTCAATAGATCAAAACTGAACTTGTTGAACAATGAATGTGAATCAAAGAATTAAAGATCAATGAATAAGATGAGAATAGAGATATAGAATCAACACACAAGCAATTTATACTGGTTCACTTCAAAACTTGAAGCTACATCCAGTTTCTTCCAACCGACACTAGGTTAGAGTTCCATTATTATAAAATTTATGTTCTTACATGCAATTACAACATCTCCCCTTTATCAACCCTAGATAAAGATTAGAAATCTAAAACTCTAGTAGATTCTAAGAGACAAAGAACCGGATAACACTACTCTGTTCTTTACACTAGAGAACCCTTCTGTAGATACAAGCAAGAACCCACTTTACAATAGCAATCTTACACAGAAATTCAGAACGAATTTTACACACAACAATTAAGGAGAGAGATAACCTGATGATCCAATGAATGAATGCAAATGAATTACCAAATCAGGTTGAGAAGAAATCAAACTCAGAACATACTTTTTCTTAATCTTGAAAACAATCTTGCTCAAGAATCATTCAAAGACCCATTGATGTTTTGAATGAAGCAAGCAGTAAAATAAGCTCAGCCTCCAATCCTATTTATAACAGAATTTGTAACTAACTGTAATTGACTAAACGCGCCTAATAATCGATTATTTCACTTATGTAATTGATTAAAATAACCATGTAATCGATTAAACTGTTCAAGAATGATTCTGGGATTTGTAACAAGCAAAATAATCGATTATCCCAAGCTATAATCGATTAAAATAGAAGTTTTAAAAGTTACAAAATGTACTATGTAATCGATTACAATATTTGGTAATCGATTAAAGCAGAAAACATATATTTTCAAAGTGAATGTGTAATCGATTACAATCCTTGGTAATCAATTAAAACAGCAAAGTAATTTTTTTTTCAAACAGGCTAAATAATCGATTACAATGTATGGTAATAGACTATCACAGCAAGGCTTAAAAACATTATTAACTATGTAATCGATTACAACCCTTAAGTAATCGATTAAATTCATTAACAAAGAAATTTTACTTTAAACAAGAATCAAATAATCGATTATTCTGATAAGTAATCGTTTACAATGTTCATAAAAGATTTTCCAGATTGAATGAAGAACATATTAATCGATTATAATATTAAATAATCGATTAAACCAGAAAAACTTGTATTTTTCCAAAAACTTTTCACTTAGATAAAACCTTAACCAAATTATTAAAGCTTTGTTATTTTATTTGAAAACCATTTAGATATATGAATGAATGAATGCAAACCATGGATCACCAAATTAACCTTTCTCTTACACTTGAATCAATTACAACTTCAAGGCATCCAAGCATGTTGAAAGCTCAAAACCAATCTTGAATCATATTCTTCTATTCTTCATAATGCTCCCCGTATATCCAACAATCTCTCCCTTTTTGGCTTTGAATATGCCAAATTCTTGATTGATTAAGTATTGGACTTGAAGTTACTTGAGGGAACCAATTTTTGAAAAACTTGAGCTTTTGCAAACTTGCAAATAATTTCAACTCTTTGCCAAGAACAAGTGTTAAAGTATCTGCTGTTTGATCCATCATTCATTTACATTTATACCTTACTTAATTGGTTAATTTTTAACACTTAGCTCCCCCTAAATTTGACAATCCATTCAGTTTAAGATTTGGGCAAAAAATGTGCAGAAAAACAGGGTAGAACAGAGTATAGTGCAAAGCATAACCAAATCAATCAATTTCTCCCCCTATTTGGCTTATCAAAGTCAAAAACATGTAAAACACAGCGGATAATGAAAAGGAGAAACAAAAATGGATATATTAATTGTTGAGGGAACCAATTACAAAGCTTAAAAAATTAAAATAAAAGCATGAAAACAGAAAAACATAAGAAACAGAAAAAATACAAAGTCTAAAAAGATTCAGACTCATCAAACATAAGAGTTGCTTCAATATCATCTAGCCTATTCTTAATGGCTTCTAAAGCTAAACTAGTTTCAGCCCTAAAATCATGGTGCATTGTAATAAGGCCATCCATTTTCTGAAGCATGAGGGACTCAAATTGAGTGTAGATGGGTTGAGTAGCATCTTCTTCTTCTTCAGCATCATCTTCTTGAACACTAGCAGCAACAGGATGTTCAGGCACTGGTTGTGGACCAGCCATCTACCATCCTTGTGGTGTCTTCACCATTCCAAGCTTGTTGAGATGCTTGTCCTTGATCAGGCTGTTGCTAGAATTAGTGTTGTCCACTACTTCATTTGATACATCAATATGAAAGTAGTCTATGAATCTGGACACAAGAATAGCATAAAAGAATGGGTAGTTGACAAGCCTTTTAGATTTTAACATAATCTCCTCAAGGATGAGAATCCAATTCATCTGAATTGAATTCTTCAGACCATACATTAGTTTTAGGTCTTCATCAGTTGCTTGGGCATGGTTTGTGGCTCTTAGTGTGAGGATATAGGTAATTATATAATGCAGTAGCCTATCCTCATGGGTCATAGGTCCAATACCTAGCCTAGTTTCAATCTCATGTTGGGATCACTAAGCATTTCCCTATAAGTGTCAACCTTATTGTAGCCCTCAGGATTTTCATTAAACTTTCTTTCTCCTTCAAAAGAGATACCAGCCACTGACTCCCATACTTCATGGGTTATCTCCATGGGCACTCCAGTGACTTGGGACCTCAGTATCCCATCCATGGATCCCTTGGCACAGGTGTAGAACACCTTGACCAATTCAAGGTAGAAAGTACCCTTTAACTCAACAAATTTCCTAAGACCCTGGGTTTCTAAGAAGGTAGGGAATTGAAAGCCTTCCCTAATAAACCAATCTAGCTCTAAGTATTTGGGAGAACAGACTTGTTTGGTTGCATTGAATTAAAGATAGGTCATACGGTCTTTCTCATTATTGAACCAAAGGTCTAGCCTATTTGGAGAAGGGGGGTTGATGATTCACCAACTCTTTTCTTAGGGGTTCTGGCTCTCTTAGAAGTAGACATTCTAAAAAGGAATTCTAAGCACATAAAAACAGAGGTTTAGAAAGAGAGAGGATAGAGAGGTGTGATTTGGCCATGGAGCAAAAGTTCTATTTATAGAGGATTTTAGGCTCCAAGCTTTTGAAATTTGAATAAAATAGCTTTTAGAACGTATTAAACCACTGCAGAGGGTTTAAATTTGAATTAGTGGGAGTTGGGCAGTTACAACTTCCAAGAGAATCTGTTAGATTTTGCAGTAACTCCTCAAATAATTGATTATAATCCTTATGTAATTGATTATTTCATATGCATAAACACAAATAGCACACACAGTAATTGATTATTTTGCAACCATTTAAAGGTTGAAAACAATGTATAATCGATTATTCCTTGTTTTAATTGATTATCATAGAGAGTTTTGTTTTTTAGAAACACATTTTTGCATGTGTAATCGATTGACCCGACATGTAATCGATTATTCCAGAAAGTATTGATTTTTGAAAAATTTTGATTTTCATCATTATAATCGATTACCATTTATTGTAATCGATTATTCCAGTGAACATTTATAATTGAAAAACAAGTTTTGGTCATTGTAATCGATTAATCCGATCAGTAATCGATTATTATAGAATAGACCAATTTTTCAAAAATGGTAAATTATCGATTATTTTGTTAGTGTAATCGATTACATAAGCACAATTTACATTTAGAATGGGGATTTTAATGATTATAATCGATTAATCCGTCACTTAATCGATTATTTCAGAGCTTTTATCAGAAATAGCAAAATTTATGCAGCATGACATGAAATTTCTAAGCTTTTGTGATGAAGGATTCAATATTCAAAGTATTTCACATGAAATGGCATTCAACATGATATCAAGCATTCAAGCTAAGAGAGATTAGATTCATCCAAGATTCCTATCATGTTTATAAGAGCATAGAATCTATCTCTAGTTAATGGTTTAGTAAAGATATCAGCCAATTGATTATTTGTATCAATGAAATCAATTTTGATATTACCTCTTTGAACATGATCTCTGAGAAAATGATGCCTTATCTCAATGCGCTTGGTCCTTGAGTGCATTATTGGATTCTTTGAGATGTTAATAGCACTTGTATTGTCACATAGCAAAGGTATTTCTTTCAGTTCAACTCCAAAATCTTGCAATTGTTGCTTCAACCATAGGCTTTGTGCACAACAACTTCCAACTGAGATATATTCAGCTTTAGCAGTTGACAAAGCAATACAAGATTGTTTCTTGCAATGCCATGAGATCAATGAACTTCCAAGAAGATGACAAGTGCCACTTGTGCTTTTTCTATCTAACTTGCATCCTGCAAAGTCAGAATCAGAATAACCAATAATATTAATTAAAGCACCTTTGGGATACCAAAGACCAACTTTAGGTGTAGCCTTGAGATATTTGAGGATCCTTTTGACTGCTATTAAGTGAGACTCTTTGAGATTTGCTTGATATCTTGCACACAAGCAAACACTAAGCATTATATCTGGTCTACTAGTTGTCAAATATAACAATGATCCAATCATTCCTCTAAATTTTGACTCATCAACCTTCTTTCCACTTTCATCTGAATCAAGATAGGTTGAGGTTGCCATAGGAGTTGCAGCATCTTTACTTTTCTTCATTTCAAACTTTTTGATCACTTCAAGGCAATATTTTGATTGATTGAGAAATGTTCCATTCTTCATTTGCTTCACTTGAAGTCTAAGAAAGAATGTTAATTCTCTCATCATTGACATTTCAAATTCCTTTTGCATAGTTGCAGAGAATTCCTTGCAAAGTACATGGTTAGTTGAACCAAGGATTATATCATCAACATAAACTTGAACCAATAAGATATCATTCTTTTGTTTTTTGATGAAAAAGGTTTTGCCAACATGGCCCCTTCTGAAAGATTGTTCAAGCAGAAACTTGCATAGTCTTTCATACCATGATATAGGAGCTTGCTTTAAACCATAAAGGGTCTTTTTAAGTTTAAAACATAGTTAGGTGTTTAAAATCAGTAAAATCAGGAGGTTGTTCAACATATATATCCTCCTCAATGTATCCATTAAGAAAGGCACTTTTAACATCCATTTGAAAGAGTTTGAAATCCATTAAAGATGCATAAGCAAGCAATAACCTGATGGCTTCCAATCTTGCAATTGGAGCATAAGTTTCCTCATAGTCTATGTCTTCTTCTTGGTTGTAACCTTTAGCAACCAATCTAGCTTTATTTCTGACTATGATTCCACTTTCATCAAGTAGTTTCTAAAAACCCATTTTGTACCAATAGGTTTGAGAGAGGATGGTCTAGAAACAAGTTCCCAAACTTCATTTCTCTTAAACTGATTTAACTCATCATGCATGGCATGCATCCAATGTTCATCATGTAAGGCTTGATCAATATTCTTAGGTTCAATTTGAGAAACAAAAGCCATATTACAACATAGATTTCTTAATGAAGATCTAGTAGATACTCCCTTTGAAACTTCACCTATGATGTTGTCAAGTGAGAGATCT
>PYAF01000023.1:96934-109742 GCA_007407185.1 Glycine tomentella
TCTTAAACTGATTTAACTCATCATGCATGGCATGCATCCAATGTTCATCATGTAAGGCTTGATCAATATTCTTAGGTTCAATTTGAGAAACAAAAGCCATATTACAACATAGATTTCTTAATGAAGATCTAGTAGATACTCCCTTTGAAACTTCACCTATGATGTTGTCAAGTGAGAGATCTCTTGTTGTTCTCCAATCTTTAGGCTCTTGAACAGGAGTTGATGGTTTTATTTCAGCACTTGGTTCTTCTTTCTCTTTAATTAAGGAATCATTAAGCTAAATAAATTCTTCCATTGGACCTGCATCTACATCACACTTCCTTTCCTTTTTAAAGGGATTAGACTCATCACAAATCACATGTACAGATTCTTCCATGCACATTGTTCTTTTGTTGAAAACTCTATAAGCTTTACTATGTAATGAATACCCAAGGAAAATTGCTTCATCAGCCTTAGCATCAAATTTTCCAAGTGATTATTTTCCATTGTTTAATACAAAACACTTGCAGCCAAAAGCTCTCAAGTGATAGAGATTGGGTTGGAGACATAGATGATAGAAAAAGAACCACCGGGTTTGTGTTCATCAAGGAAGATACAATTTCACATGGATGTCAAAGAAACAACTTATTGTCACTCTATCTACTTGTGAAGCCACGTATGCCACTGCTACATCATGTGTCTGCCACGCTATTTGGCTAAGGAATTTGCTGTAGGAGTTAAATATGCCACAAGAGGAACAAACCAATATTTATGTTGACAATAAATCTACAATAGCATTAGCAAAGAATCAAGTCTTCCATGACATAAGCAAGCATATTGATACACATTATCATTATATAAGGGAATGCATCGCAAGAAAGAATGTGTATATAAAGTATGTGAAGTCTCAAGAACAAGCTACATATATCCTCACCAAGCCACTCAAGAATAAAGACTTTGTCAAGATGAGAAGATTGCTTGGAGTTACAAAACTCAAGTTTAAGGGGGGTGTTGAATAATAATAAACTTTATTTAGGTCCATTGGGCTTAGTTGTTAAATGGCCTAATATCTAGAAATATCCAAGAGATGTTTAGCCCAAAATCTAGAATAATCAACTCTATATATCTCCATAAACATATCTAGAGAATAGTTGTATCTAGAAACCAACATCATAAATATCTGAGCTAGGAGAGTGTGGAGAATTCTAGAGAATGATTTGTAGTCATTAGATGAGAATTGTATTGGCACAATCCTAGCCATTGGTTAAGGAGGTGCTATTAGTATAAATAGGAGAGTTCTCCAACATTTTGTATCAAGATAAGAGAAAAAGAGTTGTGTAGTAATAAAGTGTTCTCTTCCTCCAAATCTTTCTACACCTTTCATTTTCTCAAATATCCTCCTTCCAACAAAGACCTAATAGATACGATTCTTACTAATATCTGGTTGTTCTCTCCAAGGGTATTTACTGCCTTTGTATTTCGCTATGCGAAGTACGAGTAAAAATTTTGATTTGCGGCACTTCTCATGGAAGGGACTTATCTGTTGTTCCTCTTTGGTTCTAGCTGATATAGCCACGATGACTTAACTATTGAAAGCAATCTACTTAAGATGTTTGAATCTACAAAGCAAATTTTGGGAATCTAAGATCAAAATATCCAAACTCAGCAGATTGTTATTACTGGAAGTATTATAAGCAGAGCCATTTGTACAAACACAACAAAGGACTAAGGTTATCGCCTCAAGTTTCGTGGCTATTCAAATGCTATAAAGCATAGACTCTGACACAGACATTTTGATATGACTAATGTCTAAAATCTAGTTAGGACACTGAGACAAAACATATATACACACACAAACATAAAGACTAACAAAATATCTAAATTGATAGTATATTCATCTTTTTAAACCAATCTTCTAAGTTTTTTAAGTTTATAAGTTGTGTAAAGGTGACAACAAAAGTGTTCAAGTCAACAAAAATAATTTTAAAATTAGACACCTAATAAAAAATGTTAAACAAGTGTTCGTGTCAATAACATGTTCAACACAACGACATGACGACAAAAGAGATGTGCATGTTTCATAGTTCAAGTGGTTGGACAAAGTAGCTACTTCATTAAGTGAGTTGGTGATTGGCAATGGCAAACTCCTTATTATACCACTTGTTTTATTTATCCCTAGTTGGTTCAAGGATAGTGTCAACTCTAGTCATTTGGATACGTTCTATATGATGTTGGAAATATTAAACGTTGCATTCCTTCTCGTTTTTGTGTACTATTGTTTCATGTATGCATATAAGGAATTAAGGGGGACTAGTTAAGTTAATTGAACATGGTGTGTGAGTGTTGTAAATCCTCTAGTATTGTGTTCAATTCTTACATTACTATATTTATACTGGTTAGAGAAAAATGATTGAAGGTGGTTTATAACGTTGGAGAGATCGAATTGTATGAAAGCACACTTGTAAGAACAGGAAAACACGAGTGATTGAATTGTGTTTCAATATTTGTGGCAAAACCTTTCGTAAGATGCAGTTGACTTAAGAATAAATTATTACCTATGATCTTATATATGATAAATAATTATCTAATTCATCAAAATTAATAAAAGTAATTAGATTAATTAATTTGTCATAAATTTTAATTTTATTTTAAAACTACCCATTATATTAATTATTTAAGAAGGGTTATTTTTTGAAAGATAATTTTTCAACCAATGAGTATGCCTTCTTTGGTTGACAACTCAATAAATACACCCACTTTTATGACAAAATAAGGGTAATCATTAATACATCTTACAATAAGTAGGGAAAAAAAGAAAATTTAGCTATAAAATAGTTTTATATATTTCTTATAATTAGGACCATTGCCTTTTTTTCCCCAATATATATAAGATTGGAGGTAATATATGCTAAAAACTTGTTTGCAGAGACTAAATTCAGACAAGATTGTTTGATATATATGATACCTTTTCCAAAAACATGGGGAACAAAACTTTTGAAACACAAGGTTAGATAATAGAAAATTCTTTATATTTCAACATCCCTAAATATTTAACACTCCATCAACAATCCTAATTTGTCTCTATCTTTTTGTTCCTATCATATCACATATCTATGATATCAATATTTCTCTCTCTTCTCTTTATATCTCTCTCAAGTTGTCAACTAATTTAGGGTGTTTAAAGATGTACCTTTTCTTAAATAGAAAACAAAAATACAAAAATAATTTTATACTAGTTTGTCTATACCATTTGTCTATACCATTATGACTTCATCTAGTTCTTGGCCAGCACACCAACTTTCACTATATCCTTTCAAAGATACAAGTGTTATAAGATTAATTTGGTAGTTAAAGGAAGAAATAAAGAGGGAAAAGTCATGGGTTTGAATTTTTCACTAACAAAAATTAACAACTCACATTTCTTTCAGATGTTTCAAGTTTCAAAAAGCCTAATTAAGTCCTCAATTCGAAACCTGCATCATCCAAAAAACCATTTACCAATAAAAATATCAAAAAGTCACTTATATATGGTCTATAAATGATGTGTTGCCAAGGAACTGCATTTTATATACAACTAGCATAATACCATGCATTTACACAGTTATGTTGGACTTTATTTATATTTTAAAATTATTTTTGTATATTTGACTATAATAATTTACTATTATACATGTTTTAAAATAACATATATTTTAAGTTAAAATAATTGATCTAAATATAATTCAAAAATTAATTAGTGTTAATGTAAAAAATTAGACAATACTGGTGTAAGATGATTGAAGTGAAAAAGATAATATGTTTTTATCACCAAATGTTAATAGTTAATTGTTAGTTTTTTGTTAGTAGGGAATCAAATGCATGATCTTTTTTTTCCCATTCTTTCTCTTAAGCACTCAATCCACATCATATCTCTAAAAAAGATAATATTAATGTAACAACTAACATCTTAAGTAATTTTTATGTGATTTATTATACATGTAATAATGCTTACATTAGTCTCAACAAATGACTTGTTATTATTACTTTCAAATAAAAAGAATCTTGTTTACAAATTTACAATGTCATGGAGATTTGGATAGTCATTTGATTTGTTCATTACTCCTATTAAGTAGTTTTCTTTTTATATATAGACCATAAGTATTATACCGGAAGGTGAAATCTAATCGGAACCAATGATATTTATTTATTTGCCTTGGTTTGGTTTGAATTTCAAATTTTTTTATGTCCAATCCAAGAACCAATTTGATTGACATCAACATATTTTAGTTTAGATAAGCATAATAATATATATATATATATATATATATATATATATATATATATATATATATATACCAACAACGGTTGATATAAGTGCCAGCAGTTTGTGTCCCTTAACCAAGTATTTTATGATTTAAATCTCGTTGGGTATGTAATATATCGTGTTGAGATGGGAATAGTCACCTTATGTACACTCAAGGTCTCTGATAAAAATTAATCATTACTTTCAGTAAAACTATTTAAGTAATGTTCCATCGTTAATTACTTGTTTTGAATTCATATACAGTTGTATTAAATAATCCAAAAAACAAACTTTGTTATCCACAATGACCTTATTTGACTCAACTATAATAGTTACCCCTGATGGAAACATCTAATCTTGACCAATATAGTCATAATTTATTTAATTTCAATTATATATTAATGATAATCAAATTATTTTATTTTTTCCATTACACACGCGCACGCGCGCACACACACACACACACACACACACACACACACACACACATATATATATATATATATATTCTTAATGAGCAACATATCAAAAGCTCAACAAATTATTTTAAGAACCTGGAAAGACACTCCACATAACAAACCTAAATGGATTTTTCTTTTAATAAATATGTTCACCCTTGTTTCGAGCTCTATTTAAAAAAAAATCATTTCGTGAACTAAACCACAAAGCTATTTTATTATGAACAGATTATTTTTATGGCTTAATGTTTAAATGATAGAGGGTACTAGCTAGTGAAACAATGCATAAACTTTGTGTCCGCAAATAATATTATTTGACATAATTTGACTAGTCTTGTTTAGATTTGTATAACTGATTGTTCTAATAACCTGCAAAGGAGATTAGATGGAAAGGAATATTCAAAATAGAAAACTATAGTAGATTTATTCCGTTATTACATATAAGATTGTTCCTTCAATGTTTTAGGAAAATATTTAGCATAATATGATAATCGTACTAAGTGATATAGTCAGTGTTACGAAAATTGGTCTGGCCCGGCCGGTTGGACTAGGAACCGATGCTATCCTTGGGCCGAGTTGGGGAGTGGACCGGCCATGCACCTGGCCCGGTTTTGCCCGATGAAACCCGATCGATTTTCTAAGGATTCGGAGACCCAACCGGTTTTTGAAACCAGGACCGATGAAAAGTTGTCAAGAAGAAGAAAAGGTGCAGCCAAGAAGAAGAAATGAAGAAGGTGCTGCCACCAAGAAGAAGAAATGAAGAAACGCAACCACTAGGAAGAAGAAATGAAGAAGCGCAGCCACAAGGAAGAAGAAATGAAGAAGCGCAGGCTGTGCAACCACCACCAAGGAAGAAGAATTGAAGAATGCGCTAAAAGAAGAGTATATATATCATTGCTACTAGGATTTTCCTTACTTGGGCTAGCCAGATCCACAAAATTGCTTTTTGTATCCCTGTTTTTGCTTTCTGCAGCTTCTTGACTTTTGACTCATTTTGTTTATTAAAAATTGGACTTGTGTTTTAATTTAGGCGGTTTCTATTTACATTATTTTTTATTATTAATATACTTTACTTGTATTATCAACTTTAATACTTCAATTGTTATTTTGGATTTTTGAGTATGAAATGATGGATGAATTTTTCTTAATCAAATAATGTTAGTTATATATGTATATATAATATAATATTGAATTTATAATAAACCGAGTCAAACCAGGCCAATTACCGACCCATCGGTTGGACCATTGATCCAGTGACCCACTACCACGACCGTGTCAATGACCGAGCCAGGTTTTATAACATTGGATATAGTTGTTCGCATATATTACTTGTTTGATAAAAAAAATAATCTAATAAAACAGTTTTTATTTATACAAAAGGCTTGTTTTCATAAGAAATAAAATACAATATGATAACTCTACTACTTTTTTAATTGAGAAATAATATTTTGTTTAGCACAAGTATTTTATTTTTTTTGTAGAAAAAATTTCAAACAATCTTTTTTATTGTTATGTCTTTTAACTCCTATATATGAAACATAAAGAAAATACATTAAAGTAATGCCCTAGTTAAATATCAAGATTTTAAATTTCTTTTGTACTATTATATATTTGTCAAGATTTATATTTAAAATTTTTCATTAAATACATTTAACTTTTTAAGAATAAAATACCATTAATTGATTAGAAATAATAATAAAATTCTTATAATTTGATAAAGTAATACTCTGAAATAAGTAATGTTCAATCGTTAATTACTTGTTTTGAGTTCATATATAGTCGTAATAAATACTCTGAAAAAACAAATTTTATTATCCAGAATGATCTTACTTGACTCAATTATAATAGTCACCCCTAATTGAAACATGTAATCTTGACCAATATAATCATAATTTATTTAATTTCAATTATATATTAATGATAATCAAATTATTTTATTTTTACCATTATATATATATATATATATATATATATATATATATATATTCTTCATTATTCCTTTTGATTGCTACTTTAATTAGTTTTAAAATTATTGTGTTATTGAAATTCTAAACTAATGCAATTCATATCCTTGACAAATGACACATATAGCTTATTTTCTTTTCTATATATACATTTATCTTTCTATTTTTTTAGCCATTTTATTTTGTTAAAACTTATTACGACTAACAATACACATTTAGACTATTGAATTTACAAATATAATATATGTATTATATTTTATAGTTAAAAGAAAATAAGTCAACATGACGTGATACAAAATCTTGGAGAAGGTTAATGCACTGTTTTGTTATGGAAATAAACTTATTTTATGAACATTACCTTTTATCTATAAATTGGTGTTCATTTCCCAGGAAACATCACAACAAGAAATCAACATCTATACAAAATTATAAGTTAGATTGTAAAGACTTATAGAAGAATCATGGCAAAGAATGAGATGAAACTTACTAGGGTAGTGATTACCATCATGCTTGCGATGGGTTTCGCAGAAGCTGATAATTCTCCATTTTTGCAAATTGAGTCAAACAGCGTGTCTAGTAAACTAACATGTGGTCCCAAATGTGACCTATTATGCTTACCTTATGCATTGATTTTCATTTTGTATCCAATATGTGTTGCTTCTTGTATGAAAGAATGTCGCAAAACACCCATTGATACTATCTACAGTTGTCTTACTGGTTGTGACTTGGTCAAGTCGGCTCATGACAACAATGGTATTCACTATCTTATAACATTGGTATCTTTTTAAGGTTCCATAATTGAGTTAATTATATTTTTACGTGTATTTGATAATTGGTTTCAGATGATCTTTGTCGTGCGACATATGTGGTAGATACTTATTTGCAACAATGTCAGAACAAGAAATAATTCAATTAAAAGAATATTATATTCAATAAAAATGATTGTTGGGAAGGATAATACTAGTTCATGGTTGTAGTAAACAAACCTTAATCAATTAATAACATCTATTCTTTACTTTTCGTGATTTCTTTGTCCAATTATTTCTCTTTATTTTTCCTATGCTCTATCTATATGTTAGAGAATATTCAACAAATCAAATTAACGATGAGACTAATAAGTTATTAGAGTCAAATGAAAAATGTAATTGAAAAATATTGATGAGCAACATATCAAAAGCTCAACAAATTATTTTAAGTTTTAAAAAAAATCATTTCGTGAATTAAACAACAAAGCTATTTTATTTATGAACATCTTAGAATGTGAGTTTGGACCTAATTCAATCCCAAAAGCTAGCTCAAAGGGTGAGGGTTGTCCCCACTTATATACTCTATCTTGGCATTATCTTTAGTCGATGTGGAACTTGGGTTTTCCCCAATAGAGCATATTCTTTTTATTGCTTAATATTTAAATGATAGAGGGTACTAGCTAGTGAAACAATGCATAAACTTTGTGTCCGCAAATAATATTGTTCTGTCCTTGAAGACAGTGATGTCTAGCTATATAGCTAATAGGTTAATCTTGGATCAAAGAACTCTCTCCAAGGTATTTATGGAAGAGATACCCCTAGGTTAAACAGATCATCGTGCACTCTGATATCGATGCGACGTTTAGCCAATTGAGGTGATGTGTGTGCACAGTGCAACATATAATAGGGTCGAGAGAGAATGAATATACCTGTGAGTGTACCTCTTATTTATAAGGGTGTTACCTCTAGGTTAATAGCTGCCATCTTGTGATTAGATAAGATATAATCCCTGATTGTTGGGATTAGGATATATGTTTGTTGGGATCTCCTTCGATGGCTGTTATGCACGTTGTTGAGATCTCCCCGTTTATTGTTGAAATTCTGAGCTAATGGGTCCTTAATCGGCTTCACTGTAATGGGACACTTTATTAGGCCCATATATTGGGTCCATAATAGTTTCCCCCCAGCCCGGTTGTCGAGACTTCTAGGCAGTCGGGGTGTATTAGTTGACACAATCCCGTCTTCCAGCTCTGACGGGTTCTGATTTGCGCACACCATTTCCCCCAACCGACTTGTCGATTTGCTTTTTTTCTTAACGTTGATTGATTTATATAACCGTCCCTAGTAAGGATGGTTGATCCCGATTTTTTGTATCTGGTAGGTTGTTTCTTTATTTTTACCCCTGGATTTGGACAGTCGCGAGGGCTCCACATATCTCTTATCTAGAATGAGGAACGTCTTTCCTGAAGTTGTTTTTACAGTTGTCTTATCATTAGCCATAATACACTGTTGGCATTCTGTTTTTCCCCTTCAATACATACACGCATTTAATGCTATGTCGTTTCATACTACGCGCTAATTATGAAATTTTGAATTGATTGGTCTTTTTTACCCCTAGACGTGACGCTTCGCACACGTATGATGATTACGCAACGTTTTGCATGCATCTGACGGTTACAAATGCACACATTTGACGGTTACACAACATTTTGCACGAATCCGATGATTTCACTTGCATCCTCCTTTGTGTCTATATATGTCCCCTTTCATTTTGCGTTTTCTTGCTCTCTTGCTTATTTTTTCTACGTGTCTCTTTGCATTTTCCGAATCCTCATTTCTGCCATTTCCAGTGTTTCGTCACCTAAGCTTTAGGAAATCTTTGCAGACATAGGTATCCCCACTACCATTAAACTTCTTGATTTCGCTTTTACTTCTATTGTAGTTTGTTGGTTCCTTTAAGGGTGATTTCCATCGTCGATCATTTTTTGGGTTTTGTTTCTTTACTGCAAATATTTCGATTCTTTAAATAGTTTTCTTGCAACATTTGTATTTTCATAGTTTATAATGAACACTCTCCTGAAGAAGAGGCAAGGTTACGCCAAATCATTCCCATAGGGTTGGGTATTGGTTATTTAGTTTTTCCTTTTCTGAAGAAGAAATGGAAAAGGCTTTATTTCGCTCACATACTGGTGGGGTTGGCAAAAAAGGAAAATTAAAGTTCCCGAAAACAAAATTCCTTTAGACAAGACTAGGGTTCGGTTTGACACTAGGGCTTCCCCTATATGTCATTCCCATTTTTCTCCGAGTTCTGAATTGAAGAGCTCGGATTATTCGTTGTCCCAAGATAGTGTTACCCTTACCTCAGAACCTGTCTTCGAAACCCAATTCGACCCGTGTTTCGACTGTGTCTATGAAAGCACCAGACTTTTAGAATCCGGCTGTGATTCTATGGCTAATCGCTACTTGGGTCTTGTCGTCACAACTCGATCCTTGTCCCTAAACCGAGTCTTGCCAACCCAAGTAACGCCATTTTTGTGCCAGGTAGCCCTCTTGATACCGCCAAGAATATTGATGGATCTAAAGACATCGTCCTTATCTCGGATGATTCCTCTAGTCCAACAACCTCTCCTCCCAACCAAAACTATTCTTCTTCAGGTATGTCACTGTTTTACTGATTTATATTTCTTTGACGTAGGTATTTATGAACTCGTCTTCAGAACAAGTTGTCGAGTCCCAATCTGCTGAATCGCATTCTGGTTCCCTTTCCCCTTCCATGATTTCCAAGTTCCCGTGGGTAACCCATGAAGTACTGCATACATTGTCCGAGCTGGATTTGGAGGACGTTGCCACACTCCCTGTCTGGATTCAAAAGAATTTTAGCGTGCGCCTCCCTGATAAAGACGAGTCTATCTGTTCTTTGAGGGAGGGTAATAACCCTTCTTTTTTTCTTTTTCTATAAAGATTTGATAGCCCGGATAGGGATCCGATTTCCCTTATCCAAGTTTCAAATGAGTATTTTAAATCACCTCCATTTGGCTCCCTCACAACTTCATCCGAACAGCTGGGGTTTCACAAAAGCTTTCGAACAATTTTGTTAGCATTTAGAAATCCCCAGTACCGTTCCTCTTTTCTTTTATTACTTTACTGTCCAAACTGGTAGGTCAGGTAGGGAACCCCCGAATAGGAAATGATGGACATCCATCCGGGGTCACACTGAGCGTAAGCTCTTTCATGTATATATCGACTCATTTAAAAATTTTAAAAATAAGTATTTCAAAGTTGTTGCTGAACTCGACAAACAACCTTTTTTTCCTTTGTTATGCTGATGCTAAGGACGTAGAGTGGAAATTTCCCCTCTATTGGTCCCATACCCACCATGAGTTTTCTCCATCCACCTACCGTTTCGAGGAAACAGATTTGTCTAATTTAGATGCTTTCTCGAATGCTCGGATAGCTGCTTATAAGGAAGCTTACGGTCATCCCAGTGTCGCTTCCTTTATTAACAAATATCGATCCGGGTTTCCCGCATAATCGAGTATGATCATGTCCACTTTTATTTATTATACATGACTTTGCTTATTTTAACTGTCACTTTGCTTTTATTTTACAGTTTCTGATATGGGAAAACAACCGATCTCTTCCTCGACTCCAGCTCCCACCTCGGCCTCTGGCAACCCAATCTCCTCCAAACAGCCACAGCGACCTCAACCCCCTCTTTTTCTTGTTGCTCTGGAATCAGGGAAAGATTCCGCGGCCACTAGCTCTGGGTCAAAGAAGCGAAAGCTTTTAGAGGCCCACAAGGAGAAGGCTCTGGTCACTCCAACAGCACCTGCTCCCACAATGTTTTAGGACAATATTTAGCATAATATGATAATCGTACTAACTGATATAGTTGTTTGCATATTACTTAACTGTTTAAGAATAATCTGATCTAACAAAACATTTTTTATTTATACAAAAGGCTTTTTTTCGTAAGAAATAGGATACAATGATAACTATACTCCTTTTTTAATTGAGAAACGAATATATTTGACAATTTGATCATTTTCACCGATACAAAATAGAAAACATGAAATTGGATCACAACCAAAATGACAAAATAAAAATTACAAGTTATATATAATATTTGAAGACTAATTAAATTTTGATAATGTTACATGATACTCCCCATTAAAAAATGTTATATTATTATATTTACAAATAAAAGTAACAATGCAGGAGTTTGCTAATTTTTCTATCAGCATATTTATATGATATTTCCTTAATTAAAATGAATATTAAATTATTCATATTCCAGAATATGAAATATTTTAAATTAATGATAAAAATAAGTTTACTTTACATGATAATGTTTCTAACTTCATATAAAATACAATTATGTATTAAGATACTTCTATATTAATTATAAAGTCACCCTGGAATAACGACTTTGAATATAATGACACAAATTTCAAGTTTATTGGTTGGGCAATGCTATCAAATGATATTGATAGATGATGATTGTGTAAGAAAAACTAAATAATCTAATCATTCTTATACACAATCAATATAAGCAATTAGATTAAGTGCGGAAAAAATTAAGATCATAAATACCTCCCGTCATTGCTATTCTTGTTTGCTCCGAAGATGATTTGCAGTTATCCGTGATCCACGTAATCTGTAAACAATTTATAAGTCTTCAAACTAATATGACTTTTGCCTTAAGGATCTTTTATGCTTTTACTATCACTCACTGATGGTGTATTGAGATTTTTAGATAGCAAGCATAGGGACCTTGGCCATGGTGCACATCTCCTTTTATAATCTCTTCACATCAAAGAGATTATTTTTTATATGCATAAAAAGTGGGCTTAGTTGCTAAAAAGATAAGGGATAAGATTAGCAACAACTTAATCCTAAGAAGATAAGGTGAGTGGACCACCTTATGTGATTTTGATTTAGTCAATCAATAATCAATATAAAATAAACCAACAAATTGCTCATTACAATGGATAATACTAATTACATAGGTTGCTGATTTATGTAATGACATAATTTTTGTTTGCAGTGTCTTCATAGTTACATGTAAATTGCATTTGTGATATGTGAATAAATATCAAAATGCATGTTACCAAATTCTAGGAAACTAAAAATTGGTTTTTTTTTTAAAAAAAAAAGTCATATATAACATAATTATTCACATTAAACAATCATAATGCATATGAAATGAAACTATACAAAAGTCATATAAAAATATCATTAAAATGGTAAGGAAAAAAATATAATTTTTTGGAATTTTATAATAATTTTCAATTTAAGAAAGTCATATTTAAAATTTTAACACAATCCAATGGCGACTAAGGTTTCAAACTTTTTAAATTTTATTTATCCATTCCCCTT
>PYAF01000023.1:121205-144023 GCA_007407185.1 Glycine tomentella
AAAAAAAAAAAAAAAAAAACCTTTTCAAAGAATTCTCTATCTGCATCACATCAAGATTGTGCCTCTACTAGGAGTGAAATTGGGGTGATGAACATGGCTTTGATACTAAGACGTGGACTGAGGGTTTTAGGCACATAGCCAATACTACTCCCCCTTGTCACTAGCTACCATGAACCTACGAACCATCACCTAACTACGATCACAAAAGCATATTGCTTCATTGTTTTCCTTCTATTTTCATGTAATTAGACAATGAAAATCAATTGACATTAGTCATCATTGGTGTGGTGCTACATTGTGATAAAAAAAAATAAAAATTGTAGAAGCATAGAGAGAAGCAAGGAGTCACGTTATCATAGACGTAAGTTATTGCAATTGAGAAAGAGGGGAGTGTATGTTTCTTCCTAATGGAAGGGGAGGGGGATGGGGGAGGAGAGGAGAGGGTAGTTCACGAAAAAAATAAATAAATAAAAGGTGAAATGTGCAAGAAAAAGCAAGAGTACAAATAGCAAGTGCCGCTAATAGATCATGATATTAACTTATTTTTCACATACCCAAAAGGCCATAATTAATTGTAAACAAAAAAACATAGATTAAACTTTTCGTTCTCTTATTTTTTTTAAATCTATAATTTTAATCATCTTATTTTTTAATTGAAACATTTCATCTTTACTTTTAAAAAATTTATAATTTTAACTCTCTATTTTATAATTGAGACATTTTATTTTTACTTTCAAAAAATTCTTAATTTGAGTCCTTTTGACCAATTTCAAAAGTTGATTTATATATTCTGTCTATGGAAACATTGATTGACACTATCTATTTGTTATTCATATAAAAATTATTTTTTAATTGTTAACAAGCCTAATTTATTACAAAAAATACATAGTAAAGTCTGAAATTGATAAAGATGACTAAAATTGCATATTTTTTTAAAATGGAAGATAAAATGCCTCAATTAATAAATAGGGAGATTAAAATCATAAATTTTTCATAAGTAAATGATAAAATGTCTTAATTAAAAAATAAGTAAACTAAAATTATAGATTTGAAAAAATAAGGGAGGAAAATTATATTTTAGAAAGAAAAAAAATAAAAAATATTAAAGATATTCTAACCGTTCTCTTATCTGTATCTAGAAAGAATATCATAGTGTTTCTAATCTGGCAAAAAAATTTCAAGTTCATGTCCTGATGTTACTTTGCTTGCATCAGAGCTGAACAATGCAGCTGCAGCTGCCAAAATATCCGGTGCATGTGCACCGAATTGAAACTATAGCATTAAATTAGTCAATATTAATAATAGGGAAAAAGGGGTAGGGTCAAATATGGCTTGATATATCATTCATGAAAATTAATGCTAATAAACATAAACTTATAAACTAATTCAGGTTAATGAACATATGGTACGTCATATATATATGTTGAAGAGGTTCATGTATCATGGGTATACAGATCTTATATATAATGTGTTCGGCAAGTAATAATGACACGTGACAAGCAGATGAAGCCACATGCAATCCATGTGCATACTAACAGGGTCCACGCCCCATTGCTCACTATGAAGGAATGAGAGGAATCTAAAAGTTCTAAGTGGACGACTGAACAAGTCACAACCTTGCGAACTCAAACCACGTTCCCTTTAAGACAGCAAATATTGCAAATAATGTTTTTATTTATTTCCAAGGCATATTCCGGAAACAATGAAATCTAATAATGAGATTGCAATCTGTGAGAGCAAAAGGAAATGGCAAACAAAATCTTACATATCGCTCAACTTAAGGAAAAGAAAGAGGGTTGCGAAAGAAAGATGCCAAAACATAGTGTTTAATTTAATTTAATTAGACTGTGCATTTCATAGCAAAGGAATCATAACATTTTCGACACACTATTTTTAATCAACTAATCTTACAAGAAGAGTGGGGGAAAATTACTATATAACAAAGAAAAAAGGACAAAAATAATGCAAAACCCAGCCAGCACACACATCATATGAAGGGGGAAGTGTATATATTTTTTTTTTTTTTACCATTCTCCCCCATGTATAATACAAAGTATTGAGGGAAATTTGATTGTTGCTGAACTCTACTATGTTGTGGTGAATAATGGTCAGCTTGGCTCTAATGATGAGCATGAGGGGGTGGTGCTGCCACAACTTTTGGTGCTGGTGGAGGGCACTGGTAGCATTTGGCAAAAAGCCCAAATGTGTTGATTTGCCTAATGAAGTTGGTCATGCTGGCCCATCCTCCAAGCCCAAATCCAACTACAAAAACCCATACCACAATGAATGCATTGAAGACATACATTGCAGTCCAGGATGGCATGAAGAAAGGAGGCTTCTCTGCAGCATTCTGCAAAATTTGAAATGAAAAAAAAAAAAAAAAAAAACTTTAGATCGCTTAGGATGCCCCTACACTACTACTGTTGTATTACTCACAAAAATCCCAAAGGGACCATCAATAATGCAAATAAGTAGATTTAACAAGATTTCCAACGGTTGCACGGAGTTAAACTAAGATATCCTAGGGAGGCCCCCCAAATATTATGTTCAAATCCATCGACATTTGTCACTTTCATCATTTTTATAATAATAATAACTTTAAATCCACTTACAAACTCTTAATTATTTCTTTCGAGTCTTAAATATTAAAAGCTTACCCTTGTAAAATAAATAACTCACCTACTTGCACATAACAAATCATATATGTATTTTTTTCGTGTCAAAGATAATAAGAATGCACCCAACTCACTATGTTACAAACTAATTTCATTTGTGGTATATTATTTTCGTTAACGCAAAAAAAAATTTGCACATAAATAAAATTGGACATGAGTTATTAGCTAAAAAAAATTATTTTTTCATATGTGAACACAATAAGACCTCACACCAATATACTAATCCTTTTAATTATCATATTTGATATATGTATTTAAATATCAAGAGATAATTTTCAATTGAATAATTGAGATTTTTTTAATCCTCGTTCTCACTTTAAGAGTGTATTAATTAGTTTTGAGGGGAGAAATGGAATAGATGGAAGTAGAAGAGAAATAATTTGAAAATGAAGAAATAGAATAGAGATAAAATGATATATTGTATTATTTCGTTTAAGAAAAAAGGGCGAGAAATAATATTTTTTTTTGTCAAAAGTAAATTAATTTTTTTTTTTAGAAAATCGATTTTTTAACTAAAAAATGATTTTTTCCCTAAAAAAATAATTGTTTTCCTTCAAAATCAATTTTAGTGTAACAGAAAAGATATAAATTTTAAACTATAAGCCCACTACTTATAACTTTATTCTCTCGTACCAAACTTTACCACTTCATTTTCATCTTCTATCTTTTATTTCTTTCTGTCCACCGCCTACATGAACTAAAATTCATATCACTGCTCTCCCTAATTTGAGTTATTATAGGGAAAGATATCAGTCAACTCCGACAGCTCAGCAGAAGCATCTTACAATACAATCATTCAACTGTAGCGAATAACTGAAAATGATCCACCACCAGCCTCAATACTTCTAGTAAATTTTCCAAATCCAAGCCTTAAATGCGTTTGTACACTTGCTACTACCACTCTCCCCACCCCCCACCCCACTATCTTTTTAATCATTAAATTAACTTTATAACTTATAATTATAACTATCTTAAAAGTCATACTAAGTATGTGTTTTTAATTGATTAACAATATGAAAACTTTTATATTGACAGAACATAACCCTTAATTAACTCTTTAAATTAAATTTAAATGTTCTAGATTAATTTTACCAAAACTTAAATAAACAGTAGCATCACAATCTAAGTGTGAGCCCGCTCATTAACACCCTTGACACAAGTGACATAACATGAAATGGTGGTGGGGTAAGCAAAGAGATAGTTAAGACGTGGAAGAAGATATACCTGTCTGGCAGAGGCTTTTCTGTAAGTGAGCATATGGGCTAAGGAAGGGATGATGTAGACAGTGAAGCTAACGAGTAGAGATCCAACAGCTGAATTTATGGGCCCAAAGAAAGGGAAGATTATGGCCAAGAACCATATGGGTATCACCACTGGTAACCGTGCAAGTGCCCTCAAACAAATGCTCTTTGTGTCGTGCATCCCAATCACCTTCTCCCACACGAAGTACAATGGAGTACACGCGAACCCGAATGTGATGAACTGCATTCGTGCATTAGGGAAAGGAAATAAAAATAGTGAGAGTGATAAAAAATTAAGCATGGGTAAGGAAATTACTGATGTGCTTTTATGCAATTCCAATGATTACCACTTCTTTTCAGTGGTAGGTTCGTGGGTTTTCCCGTTGTTTATTTTGGTGAACAAAAACATTTTGCGATTAGACCAGATGAAGAAGGGAAAATGACAATAAAAGGGTTAAATTTCGGATAGTTAGCATGTTTGTTTTGATTTAAATCTAGAGAAATAAATATATAATTTATCTAAATTAAATTGAATTAAACATTCACATATGAAATAATGTCAATATTATTTTTTTTATCATTAGTTTTATGTGAATTTAATAATAGAAATATGTGATAGAAAGTGTAATTCTTCAAATCAGAAAAATTCTATTTGAATAATAATTTTATATATTTAATTTTACAACTATGAGGGATAAGAGGAGAAAATTTAGAAGCAAAAATAATATAAATGATATAATAGAAAGAGATAAAATAAATTATGAAAGATGTTTATAAAAATAATAGCTCATAAAATTAAGCACTTGCATTCTAACGAGCAAAGCACAACAAAGTGAAAGGTTTGAATTCGGTGTACAAAATCCTTACATATGTTTTACCAATCAAGTCAGTGTGTAAAAATAATCTACTGCCACAACATTCTGCACTATTATTTAATAATTATATATTATTAAAATATATACACATAATTATTAGTAGCGACAGTAATAGTATTATTGACAGTCCATGATTATAGTGAATTTGTTTTCTTGTCATGGAGGAAGAGGATAGTTAGTAAAATATTCTTTCTAATAAAATTTTATTAATTGAATTTTATTAAGAATCACAAAATAATATGAATTCTGTACAAACTACATAACGAAAAATGTTATAAAATATATGATATTCTTCAATTCAAGCAAATATTTTAAAAAATAATTTTAATGTATTCTTAACATAAAAAATTTAAATTTTTTGTTTCATATTTTAATAATAAGTTATTATATTGTTTTAAGAAGAAGAAGAAGAAGAGTTATTATATTATTTAACAAATTTAAAATCTTACAAAACTAATATATTTAAATTTATCCAAGGGATATTAATGTAATATTGAAAAAATTCATACAAAAATATATTATGATAATGTCAAAAATCGAGTCAAAATTTAGTACTTTGAATAAGTTCAAACCCAACTCAAAAGTTAGCATTAGTGGTCATTTTGAGTTTGGTTTTGTTTTGTTAGTATTTTTCTAAAATAAACATAGGGATTAAAGTTTTTCATGTTGTTATATGAGATAAGTTTTTCTTCTATACATCAAAATTATCTAATTTTGGGTTATTTTTTTAATAAAAAAACACAATCAAAATATATACTAGTTATTTTGTAAGTTAGTTTCTTATTTTATATTCAAATTTTATCAATAACATCTCCTAAAATCAAGAAACATTATCTTTTATTCAGCAACAAGAATGGAGACGTGAGTGAGAGAAGTAGCTTTTATTCAGTAAAAGAGGAGAGATGTGCATGAGAAAAATATTTATTTTAATTATTTTTTATTAAAAAAAGAAAATTTTAATCCAAAATTACATAATTTTGATATATAAAAGATTTCACGTAACATAAGAATCCCATAAACATAACAACTGTTTAATAAGACGTGACTATACCACTTCTTTTATACAAAGAGAAGAAAGCATACACGTAGCCTTACCTGGTGAATGAGCATGAGGATAACGGCGGCGTCACGGAAGCCATTATTTGGGAGGAGAGAGAATGCATTTGAGTGGTTAAGAAGCATATCACCAAAAGCCCAATAAACGGCGACGGCGGACGGAATCGTTAGCGTGAAAACGTACAAAGTGGCCAGCAAGTAGATGTACTTGAACTTTTGGGGCTTCCACATGGCATGCATAATCTCTCTGCAACATTTGTCACCATTATCACTTTATGCACAAAAGATCTATCAAAAATGATAATCAGAATAAAAATTGACACTGAAATTGAAATTTCTAAAATTGGAGACTTTATTAATAGTATATCTTCAAATAATTTTGTAATAGTTTTTAAAAGTAAATCATTAAATATCCCATAATAGAATTCATTTGTTAATATGGTATTGAAAAAATTAATTTCTTTTAAGGTTTTTGACTTTATTGTACTTTTGTGACATGAAAACTTAAAATGTTCGTGGAATTAACTACATGTAGAACTTTGTCTAGGTTTGGGACAAAAGATACAAATAGGAACAGAACCCCCCCCCCCCCCCCCCCCCCCCCCCCAAAAAAAAAAAAACCCGGTAAATTTTCATTATAATTCCAAGTTTTAATTAATTTAGAAAGGGCGTACAATCAGAAATAGAAATAATGGCCATTCAGTTATGGAATTTTCCTTGAGATAAGAAGGTAGTAACACTTTTGAAGCCAAAAAAAGTAACATAAGAGAGAGTATTTTTTTTGTGCATGATTTTGTTTTTGCCCACAAAGATCTCGAAGACCGAGATAACCGGCAAAAGCTGCAAAGAGAAGCAGTGTGGAAAAACATAAAAAAACGAATGAAAGAAGACGGAGGAATAGATCATGCTGCTGCTAAGTAAAAGGTGAACTCACACAGTCACAGCATGTCCTCCAAACGTGTAGAGTATGTTAGTGGCTCCAGTGAAGTATAGCACTAGCTTTGATGGACCCGTGTGCGTGACATTTTCCACCTACAAACATGATTTGCAAGATGGTGTTGAATATCATATCACATAAAAATCAAACAATTTTGTTGGCTGTTTCAGTTGAAGGGTGTTTCGTGAAAGAGTTCATTTATTATATACGAATAATATAAAATAATTTTATATTCTATTAATGATAAGATTTTTTAAATAATTATTATAAAAATTAATAAATTTATTAAACATAAATTTTTATTATTGAAACGATTGGGTAAAATTATTTTATATTATTTTTTGTTATGTAAAAGTGATTTATAACCTGGCCATGAAGGATGGCTGCAATAGCAAGGTACCAAGCCGTGTAAGTGGTCATTCCAAGACCCAAAAAAGACCAGATTCGGTAATTGTGGAAGGAAGGTATGAACACAGTGGTGGCACAGCAAGCTCCAAAAATATAAGTCCAAGTCCGTTTATCCAATTTGTCATTTATGTAGTAGATGTTACTGTTTGCATCAAAGAAGCAAGCAACAAAAAAATGAGAGAAAAGGAAAAAAAAACTTTGTTGAAAAATCAGATGAGAACCCACTTTAGATCACTCCAGGTTGCCTTATAAAACGAAGCAAAGGTGCTACCTTGCACATGCTATAAGCTGTATCACAGATCCAAAGAGAAGGAAAGTACAGTTGAAGGCTAGTCCCAGTGCTTTCCAATATGGACCAAGTAACCCATCAAGGACTTCGAACCACTGAAAAATCCAGAACAGTGCAATATTCTATTTAGTCACTAGTATTTTTCTCTTTTCAGATTAGGAACCAGTGGTGATGAAAAGTGAATTGAGAAGGCAACACAACACAACAACACAACACAACAAACCAACCTGAATGACATGGTTTTTGAAGCTGACGTTTTCCTTTTCCTTTCTGGTGCGGTACTCTATGTAGAGGACACTGATTAGATAAGCAGTCCAGCTTCCAACAATTCCATAGAACACCTGAAAAATGATTCCTGATAGCATGCCAAGTTGAGAGAAGGAGTATGGCAGTGTCAAAAGCACTTGAGCCACCTGTAAAAAATGCCAAATTTCACTGTTGATTCATGAACTAAAGGGACTACTAATACAAATAGTGTTACTTTACTTTTTCTTGGTTTTTTTTTTTGGTGACAGGAATTTCAAATTTGAGTTTATTGGGTGTGGTGATTTACTTGATTTGAGGCACAGCTGAACCATGCATCCCAAACAGAACCACCATGCCAAAGGATGCTCTTAAGGCTGAACATGGAGTGGTCTTGCTCCTTCTCTTCTTCCCTTGTGCTTCCAACTTCATGTTCTGTGTCGTTTGTGACTATAGCTTCCTCTGCTTGCTTCTGAGACAACATTGTCTCTCCCTTATCCACAAAAAACAGTGTCTAAATGTGGATCTGAAATGCATAAAAAGGACACTAAATGAGACAAAAAACTATGATATAATTAAAAACGCAGCCCCAGGAAACCAAAGCCAAGAAAGACCCCAGATCCAGATAACTGCAAAATTCCTTTGCAGAATTCATAATAAAATTTAATAATAACAAAAATAGAACTTCAAATTCCCCCACACAAATCCAAAAGAAAAGAGATGTGGGGAAGAGAGAAAAAAAAATTGAAAAATTAAAAAAGAAGTGGGCACACACTCTTTGCATAGGTTTTGCTCACTAATAAGAGAGCAAAAGCTGAAGAAAATCCAACACTAAGTACTAAGAATCGCTTTCTAGTAACTTTGATTGATATGTCTCTTTCTCCTAAAGCTTGAAGGAAGAAAATTCAGATGACAGATCCTCCTTCTTCTGAATGTCTTTTCTCTTTGTATCTTTTTTCCTATTTTTCTTCTTCTACTTTTCTTTGTTTTAGTTGAACTTAGTATAACACTGCCAGTGATGGAGTAGTAGTGATGACTATGAATCCCTTGTTGATAGATTGTGGCAGAGAAAACTTTAAATGCAAGAAAATTTTAGAGCTTCAGAATCTGACCATACCCTATATATGATTCTTGGAAAAATGAAAACTCAGCACAATAATAATAGCCACCACCGCTTGAAAGCCACCACCAATTGACACATAAAAAAATGAAAAGAAAAATCCCCCAGAGACTGCAAAAGCAGCAGCAGGGAGAGGAACAGAAAAAACTCTGCAGGGTTATACAAAGTTGGTGGTTTTTGTTTTTGTTTTTGGTTCAGAGAAAGAAGACTCTAAGAATAATGAACTATATATAAATAGAAGAAGGAAGAGGTGCTTTTGTTTTTATAATATATAGCCAAAAGAAAAGTAGAGAGACTGTGAAAGTGTGAAGCAACCAAGCAAATACTGTGTAATAATGCTCGTGCTGCTTTTTGTGCCTGCCTTCTTTTTCTCTTTTCGCTAAACTCAACGGAGAAAGGTGGAGATGAGAGGGATGAAAACTCAATTCACTGATTGTTCCAAATTCTGATTCGATTCTTGGTGTTGACGAGTGATGATACAGAATTTGGGAAATCAAAGGGACTGAGACGTTGTGCTAATCACTCAGTAAGAAATGGAATGATTGAATGCCCTCTATTTTTTTATAGTCCCCCCCAAAAGCAGCTTTAACGGCTAAGATAATTAATTAATATTCAAATTATTAATTATAAATAATGTAACCGGCCACTTTTTTTAAAAAAGTATAACCATATGTATTCAGATCACAAAATTCTTCTTCCTATTATCTAACATAATTATATATTCAAATTCAAGATTTTCAGAATAATTTTGTGTCAATCAATTTAGTGTTTGATAGTATATTGTAACCCACTTGATTGATTATCTTGTTTTAGGTTTCAGTTCTTTGATTTTTTTTATATTCTGGACTTCTTTTCGTGTATTTATAGTGCTATCATTCTAGTTACTTTGCTTGTTTAATTTTGGCAAAATTGAGAGAGAAACAACACATGTAAAGTCAGAAATTCTAGATAAGCATTGAATAAAAAATTCAGGATACTTAAAAGAGGTTATTCGACCGTATTGAAATAATTTATGATCTTGTTATAAACATTCATGATATTTAATGTAGTTATTTTGAACTTAAAGTAATCTTTTTTGGTCAAAATAGTTGTCTTGAAAAGAAAAGATACCTAAGCTTGTACAATAAAGTTACGACTAATTAATACCAATTTAGCAGGCGGAAACTTGATGTTTACTCGGCATATGTCCATCTTTAGAATAAAAAATTAAAGTCTCTTAATCGATAAATGGTATGGCATGTGCACCATTTGAAGCAATATCATATTTAAATTGTATGTAAGTTACAATGTTAAAAAAAATTGATTAGTAGAAATGCTATTGAAAGAATTTGATGAAAATACGTTGTTAAGGTAAAAAGATTTTATACAATTAACTAATTGAAAATAAAATTTTATGTCAATTTTAAAGTACTCCCTCCAATGTTTATCATAAGGTTGAAATTAAAATAATAGCTTAGATTAATAGATATATATTGTTAAGCTAAAAGATTTTATACAATTAATTCATGGAAAATAAGCTTTGGTGTGAATATTAAAGTCCTCCATCATGTGTTTATTATAAAGTCCAAATTAAAAGAATTAGTACTTATTATAAAGTTTGATTTAAAATATCTTGTATTTTTTTTTTTTATAAAAATGCCCTTGATTAAAGTCATTTCTAAAATGACATGGCAATAAGATAAACACAACTCATTAATATAATGTTTGTTGATTTTTATCATAATTTTAGAAGAAAAAAATAATACAAGAAAGCATTCAAAAGGAGGAAAGCCGAAGGCAACATGTTCTCAACTAAATTAACTAATTTTCATAATCCTTATAAATTAGTTAAACAAGGACACAATGAATTAAAAAATAAAAAAAAATTATCATATATAATATTTTATGATTGAATGATAAAATAAAATAAAATTTATATTGTATTCGAAATGAAAGATTTATAGTTCACATTGGTCAATGATCATATCCAATTTAAACAAGATTGTCTCACACAAATGATACTTATTCTATTAAAAAACTTCATATTGTCAATACATACTGCCTCTTTCCCTTTTTTTATGTTTAAGGTTAATGAACATAAATTAAGAAATATTTAATGAAAATAAGAATTGTTATATTTGAACTAAAATGTCATTATTTAATACTTTAATCTTTGATATTTGCACCATTAGTAATGGATATTAAATAATGGTATATTTGAGACAGAGAAATATTAAAAATTCTAAAACATCAATTGTTTTGGGAAAGAACTAAAACATGAAAAGATACGAGGAGGAGGTAATATTTTTTCTCTTAAAAAAAGAAATATCTATTGTTGATGGAGTGCAAAGATTAAGCTAGTAAATTTTGCTTCCTCTTATATTTTGTGTGGTTAATTCATTTATTTAATTATAAATTTATAGATAGTTGTAGCATTTTTATGTTGATAAAAATTCAAAATATATGTTGATTTACATTGAATAATCCATTATCAAGTTATGTTAGTTTTATCTTGTATGATTTAAATAAATATTTTTATATGAATCGTCACAATCTTTTACATTAAGTTAATTAAAACCTTGAGATAACTAATTAAGTTAAAACAATCATACGCCAATTAATCCACATATTTAATGGTATCTAAATGAATATAAATTTCGTTCAACCTTTATTTCTTTTATAAAAGTGTTTATGAATTATAAAATTTTAAATATGTAAACACCAATAACAATTGATATAATAGTAGTATTGGATGTTCTTTAACCAAATTGTCCAAGATTTTCTTATCTTGGATATAAAATAGATCTTATTGGAAGAAAAATATATATCTTGTGTCGCTAACAATTTTCGACGGAAAGTTAAAGATTAGTTACTACTTTAAGTAGTGAATACTTCGTATTAGGGAGAAAAACTTGAAATTATAAACATGCTAAAATCATAATGAAAACATAAATGATTTAAATAAAGCTAAAATCATATATTGTGTTTTTAAATAATTAATTAAACTAAAATTGTAATTTAATTCATTAAAAGATAGGCGCATAAAAGCAATTTCCCTTTCACAAATGAAATATGAACTTCAAAATCTTCAATTCAACTTTAACTCCTTTACCGTTCAATAGTCAGAACATGGTGCTTAGTTGTCCCGTCTGCACCTATGCTCCCAATGCTCAGATCCAAATCTCAGTCAATAAATTAATTATTTCAAGAATTGAAAATCCCAATTAATTATTTTCTTTTAAATCAAGGAAAAATTTCTAAAAGATCCCTTAAATTATTTATTCCCTAGCTATATATATATATATATATATATATATATATATATATTCTCCTAATTCACGTACTATTCGCTTTGAGAAAGGTATGAACTTGGGTTTTTAATTGATGGTGGTTTAATCATCAACTTCCCTCTGTTCCCTAATCGATTGCAAGACAGTGACTCCATTGTCCGCATGCTGCGCGTGGCGCACACTTCCCGTCGAAAATATAATTCATGTGCTATAATTTTGCAGCAAATGTGATCACGCTCGTAGTCAGAGCTGGTGCCTGGTGTCCACAAAGATTATCCAAACATGTTAAAAGTTACGTTCTCAAATATTATGAATGGCTTGAAATTTTAATTTTTCTTCTAAACAGACGCATAAGAAATGGATAAATTATTTAACAACCTACGCACAATTATCTATGGGATAATAGGAGTATAAATCATTAATAAAAATTGCTCCAAATTATATTTTCGAAAATTGAAAACCCCCCAAAAATTAAGTTTACTGTGGATCAAAGGAAGCAAATACAGCAAAGAATGTCGGGCTTTGACAACGGCAAAGGCGCTGGTATTATTTGTAACAATTTCAATATTCAAGTTAGTAAAAGGATAAAGTCAAGATGAAAAAACAGATTTAATAAATACCACTGACATAAAACAATAAAACCCATGTATATATAGGTCAATTTGACTTATTCATTTGGCTGGAATGCTAGTTTTCAGTGTCTAGCTAACTGCTTTCTAGGTTTTCTAGGAGATCTTTGGGAGACCATTAGCAGCTAATTGATGTTCATGACGTGTTTGAACTCTATTAGGCGTTTTAAGAATTCTGAAAGTTTTGGTCAATCCATAAATAGTCTCAAAGGCAAAATTTAGAGCTTTTAATTTTTGTCAATTTAGCACATTCAGGTAAGTTTATCCTAGACAAACAAATTTTTTAACTAGCCTAAGCTGGTCTAGTTTAGGGGAGGTCTATTGACACCTTTCTTTTCTTTGTCTCACACCACCAATTTTTTTTTTTTTTTACTCCCCCTCCCCCCTTCCTCATTTTCCTTTAAATCCCATACTTTATTCATCTTTCTTACACCCACCTATAACACTGACCTTTTTTTCTTCCTCACCTTCACTATCTCCCTCTTGATCTTCTCGCCACATGCTCTCTATTAAGTAAAAATATATTTATGTTTTAAAGACGAATTATAACTCTTAATTATTTTGATTAGATGCTGATAAATACAAATAATAAAAGTTGTGTCTGTGTTATCAGATCATGATCTGTATTAACGTATGAAGTTTTAGATGATACTTCTCACGAGCATGATCTGGCATAACATTTAAGTGTTGGGTTTAAGACTTTTATTTAATACTCTATGTTTGGCATTCTATTATGCAAAAACATTGTGTGAAGATCTATTGAAATCTTATGAAGAATAAATGAAATCTAAGATCTGAAAAGTATTGATCTTTATTAAAATGTGTGCTCTACTATGTAGACCTACTCTGATAGAAGAAGTGACTTTCTGCTGAAGTGTTTGTCATGCTAACTTATTAACATAGACTCTCTGCATAAGGAAATGGACGTTCATTTAATGCAAGCATCAATTGTCCCAATGGTCAAAATTCTTCAAACGAAGAATTTAAGTGAAGAATTAAATTTGTTGAGAGACAACGAACACTTAAAGATGAAGGCTATAAATAGAAGAAACTTTGAAGAATAAGACACAAATTAATCTTACGTGAAAAATTCTTTCTTTCTTGTTAAAACTTTTTGTAAATTCTTGTATAAACTAAAAAGCTCTAAAAAAAATTGTACATCTTGAAAGAATAGACTAAAGAGTTGAGTGTAACATTTGTCTGTAAGACGATAATCTATTAGTCTTTGAGCAAGTGGAGTTGTTTAGAGTCAGCAGTAGCTTGGTAGGACAAAAAATATTAGGTTGAAATCAAGCTTGGGGTAGAGCTTGTTTTTGTAAGAGCCAAAAAGTGACAGGGAAGAATACTTGTAACTTTTTAAAGTTAGTGGAACTTGGTGGATTGCCAAGAATTGGACATAGTCTCGGTGGTAGAGACAAACTAATATAAACGTTGTGTATTTTTCTCTTTACTGCTTTCCTTAGTTTTAACTGACAAAGGGTTTGAATTTGTTTTTAGATCTTACATCTGTTTTTGATCTGTTGAGAAAGTCTTTTCGTTGTCTAATCAAGCTTTTCACATATTCTATTATCTATTTTTAAGCAAAATCTGCATCAGACGATAACTAGTGCTTTGTGTTTAAGAAAGGTTAAAAATTTCTAAAACCACAATTCGACCTCCCTTTTTGTGTTATTTTCCTCTACATTCTTCCTTTTCAACTTCACACTCATTATCTCTTTCATTTTGAGTAATCTTTTTCTTCTCCACAACTTTGTGCTTCTTGCATTATTAGTCTTCTCATTTTTTTTTCTCTTTTTCTTCTCAATGGTTTGACAAAAATCATTTTCACTGTTTGCTATACCATACACATAATAAAATATATTTTTGTTGTATATTATGGTGTATAATAGAGTTACTTATGTATTTAATGTATTTAATTTTTGTTTATGTAATATAGTTTCTATTGTATATCATGATATATACTTGTGTCCTCTGCTATGCATACATATAGCAAGAAGAAGAGAGAAAAAAAAAGCAATGATGATTGTCCAAAGGAGGAACAATTAGCAAAAGTGGTCAAGAAGATAAACCATAGAAGTAGATCCAGAAATAAACGCAAAAAACGAAATTTTTGCTAAAGAAAAACCTATTAAAAAAGAGGATGTTGATGTGGCTAATGGAACAGTTGACAAGGAAGCAATTAAGGCACACAATTTAGAAGGAAAAACTAAGCCTTATAGAATAGAAAAAAGAAGATCAATTTTACACTAATGATAGATGCAATCATCATTACTTTGATCTTAATATTGCTTTTGAATATCCTCTTAATGAAGCACTAATCAAAAGTCCCTCACTGTAGAAAGTGCAAGAGCTTGAAAAGACTCAAGAATTGAATCTTCTTGATGAAGAGCAAAAAATATATTCTCAAGTAATGAAAACAAGTGCTAAAGAAGTGAGACATAAGGATGACCTGGGATAAATAACACAACAATATGGAGAAGGATCTTAGACTTGGATGGATATGGACATATTTGAGCATGTGCAAATTTTGATTCTAGATGTAGAGGGGGACCTTGGAATATTAAATATTCAGCAACCTCTGGTATCATCCTCACTTTAGAAGGGGACAACTGGCCCATATTCTTATATCTCACCAAGATCTTTGTCAAAAACGAAGGATAAAGCCAAGGAATCCATCTTCCTCAATGAACCACGCCCATCCCACTAACTAAGAAAGGAGTTAGAAGAAAGACATAAGTCCGAAAAGATTTTGAGTTGTTTACAAAGGATGAATTCAAGGCAAGATCCAAGAAATCAAAGATAACTCGATCAATTTCATAATATTGTTGCTCTTCATGAGATAATAACACAAATGATTAGGAAACACAACTAGTTTTTCTACTAGTAAAATTCTCAAGTTTTGCCAAATTTGGCTCCAAATGCGACCCAACATTAGGAGTTAATTTAAGAGCACACCATTAACCTCTGAAAAACTCCATCCAACTCGATCTTAACTCAACATTAGGAGTAATGTTTAGAAGGAGGAGTAGAATGTATGTGATGTATTGCATATCTTATGGTGTTCTTAGTAGGAAATTATGATGTTGTTCTTCTTTATCTATGATGTACTAATATTTTACTTAATGGATGATATCTATCTTATCAGTATATCCTATTTTAACTAAGTCATGTAACAAGAGCAATAATTATAAGAACAAGGAAACATAAGTTTAGAGGGAGTTTTAAATGATAAATGAAACAAGATAACTATGCACATGTTAAGGGGGAGTAAGCTTTCATTTCCTTTATCTCTACTTCTAAGTCAAGAACTCAATTTTGCTAAGTGTTTGTCATCATAAAAAAAAAGGAAGAATGTTGAAAAAAAAAGTTCCTTTAAAAGCTAATGTTGTAATGATGACAAATCACCGTGAAGCAAAATTGCAAGTGACTGAACTTAGCTACTAATGATTTCTTTGAGTGTTCTTAAATAAGATAAGACAAGTTCAAACACATGGTATAGATGTGAAGCATATGCCTATAGTGGAAGCTTTTCATGACATATATTCACCAATCAAAAGTAGGACCACCAAAAGGAGAGCTATGTACATGGTGCAAATATTGGAAGTTGTGTATAATCAGAAGCATCATGTTGGGGATAACAGAAGTCAAGGGTAGATATCAAAAGCTATACATGTCTTAAGGATCATCAAAAGTTGCATTGCAAGGTGGTTAGTGATGACAAACATGTCTCACCAAACAAGAAGCACACGCCAGTCAAAACATGCATCAACGCTTAGACAACACTGATTCTGAAGGTTTAAGTTCTTATAATTATTGTGCATATGTTCATTTAAATTACAAATGATGCAACAATTATCTCCTTTTCCTAAAGTTTTGCTTTACTTTAGCCTCAATTTAGTTAGAAAATAGAGTTTTATAGAATATTAGGTTGTAAGTAAAATTTTAACCCTTTTCTCCTAGTTTCTACTCTTTTTTTCAAGGTTTTGGAGCACAGATTGAAGATGTCATTCACGATGTCTCGCCCAGCGAGCTATGCTTTTCCAGCAACAGTAATTGTGCAGACAAGGTCACATGGCAGCTCAAGAGTGAAGAAGAAGCGCTAAGTCACTAGAAACTCGGCCACCGAGGAGAAAATCAACCAACGAGTAAAGGAAACTAAGTGAAAAAAGACATTGGTAATTTCAATTGTCGAAGTATTCGTCCTGGGAGTTGAAGCTCGCCCAACGAGTGAAATCACATGTGTCTTTTGGAATTCGTAAAGAACTCGCCCAGCGAGTAGACCACACTCTGATGTGACAAGACAAAGGCCTTGGGCACAATATATAAGGACATTCTCTTGGAATTGGGAAAGGGAGGCATAAACCTAGGGTTGTATGTGGTGACTAGAACTTCCATCTACCTTTATCTTTCCTTTTTATCCATTTCCCTTCATTTTCTCTCTTTCATTTTGTAGTTTTGAGGCCTCTGATGACAATGAGAGCCTAGTTTATCCATTGTTGGGAGATTGATGTACTAAACTATTCTCATGTAATTAATCTTTACTTTTATTGTGTCATTTCCTATGTTATTATTTCTTTCCATTTTGATTGCTTGTTTTATGGTTTAATTACCTTAGCTTCAATTTTTTGTTTTTATTGTCATTGGGAAATGCTTGAAAATTGAGTTTTGAATAGAGCATCTGATGAATTTCTCATCTAGGAATGGAGGAATGTTTGATAGTATCATTAGTGGTCAACCATATGAACATGTTTCATAGTTGAGCTATCATTGGGAAATAATATTTTACTAAGATTTGAAAGTGGTATCTAATGGGTGTTATATCTAAGGGTGAAATAATAATTGTTAACCTTGATAAACCTTTGTTCTTGAATCCAAGTGGTTTAGCTTGATTTGCTAAGGGATTAGGAGTTGAGTTAAGCAGCTTAGGCTCTCTCACATGTGGGATCATGATTAGAGCACTATAGTAGGTTAAGGTAGCATTAGAGTGAACATTGGATAAAGAAAACCTTTATAAGTACTGTGACTGTTAGCTTAGTGTAGTCAAATACCCAACACTTCATTTAATTTGCATTTGGCTCCTTTTGTCCACTAACTGTTTGTGTCTTTGTTCACCTTTTATTGTTCTATTTTTACTAGATAAAGAAAACCTTTATAACTACTGAGACATTCTAATTGGATAATAGGTTTACAAGGGTTTAAGGGTTTCGAAGAGTGGCTTAAGGAAGAAAGCATGAATAATGAACAACTATTGAGACTTTTAAAGGAAAAATTGGAAACAAGAATTGGTTGCAAATGATAGAGATTAAGAAAGATTGAAGATAATTTGGAACCAATTTTTAAAAATCAATGTGGTGATTGGGAATTGAATATGCCTAGTCATCTGATTTATTCTTTTGTTGTTTTCCAAGGCCAAAGATAAGATTTTGAATTTCAAACGTCTCAGAAAAGAAGAGGCAATTATGTTAACACCAAAAAAGTTAGCCGATGAAGATTGGCCAACCGATAACAAACAAATGATGGGTTTAGCCAACTTGGTAACAACTTAATTTGATGGCAGAGCTAGTAAATGGCATAAAAGTAAAAGCCATGTGAATAACCATATTAATTATCTAAACATTGAAAGACTTTGGTTATGTGGCTAGGAGTGTGGAGATCAAAGGAGAGGTTGCAAACCTATTACCCATGATCTCCTAGTTTTTTTGGAATATTAGATTAAGCACTACAACTAATTGTAACTACATTTATCCCTATAAATAAGGCTTTTCATGATGTAAAATAGGTTCAAAACCTTTAAATGAATCAAATTATCTTTTCTTGCTCTATCTTTTACGGTTTATTTATTGTATTACGTCATTTATTCAAACTCATTGAGTTTTTAGCCTTTACCTTGGCCATTTTTCCTTTACCATAATTCATTAGGAGTAGCCTAGCATAAAAACTTCAATTCATTGACTGCTAGAAATGTTTTTGGAGTAGACTAGGAACCCAATCATGGAATAGAATTCTTTCAATCGCTACAAGGAAATATAGGTGATGACATAATCCACTCACTTTCTGTAATTGATTTATATTACTTAGTGAAACCATAGTTGTGAAACCCAGTCCGGTCATTGTCCCGATCAAGGTAGTGGATCAGTGGGCCAGTAATTGGTCCGATTTGACCCGGTATATATTACAAATTCAAAATTATATATGTATTTATTATATATAAGTATATAACTAACATTATTTAAGAAAAATCTATCCATAGTCCAAAATCCTTTTTTTTTTCAAATTTCTTTTTAAAAAAATTTTCCCAAAAAAAAATGGAAACCCAGCCAGGTCGGGTCGGTCCAAACATGGTCGGATTTGACCGGGTCAACCCGGACCAACCCGAGCCTGTTGCATTTCCGGTCCAAACATGAAATCGTCCCGATTTGGCCACTAGGTTCCGGTCCAACCGGTTAGACTAGTCGGTCCGAACTGGTTTTTACAACAGTGAATGAAACTCAAGTTTTGGTCTGGTACTTGACGTAGGTTGGAATTAATTAATCGAATTAGTAGAAAATTATTGGTGCACTCTCTTCTAACTTTTACTCTTTAAATTGTTTTAATGCTCTTATAATTAGTGTTATTACTTTAATGTACAAATTGTGTTGGGTTAAGGTTTAGGAGCATAAACTCTTTTTCTCATTAAACCCAATATAATTCAATATATATGAATATAACTAATTCCTTTTTTTATTAAAAAAAAAAAAGAGGTTTGGCATGAAATGATTTTGAAACTTCATTAAATAAGTAATTATACAACAGTTAGTTTATTTAATATAAAAGTTTATAAAATATTTATGAAATAAAAAAACACATAACAGTAAAATTTTAAGAATAATAATTTAAATCTAAATATACTGTATTTAATAGGATATCATAATTATTTATTAATCAAATTTACTTAGATATTAATTACTACCTCTAATCATATTGTTTCTCCTAGTCAGAGATCACGTGCGTACTACCTCTAATATTTTATAAATGACAATATTTTTTTGACTTAATTATAAGAAATATACACTACTACAAAAACCACTTTCTACGTCGGTTGTTTTGCCCTTTTTACGTCGGTTCAACAACCGTCGTAGAAAGTGGTGTCGTTGAAAACGTACCTTTTTTACATCGGTTGACAACCGTCTTAGAAAGTGACTTTCTAAGACGGTTGTTATATCACCACCGTCTTAGAAAGTCACATTCTAAGACGGTTCTCACGATAGAACCGTCGTAGTATACGACATACGAAGACGGTTGCTACAAAAGAACCGTCTTTGAAAATGGCTTTCTAAGACGGTTATTTTGTAACAACCGTCTTCGTATGTCGTATACTACGATGGTTCTACCGTGACAACCGTCTTCGTTTTAAGAAAATTTACTTAAAAATAAATTATGTAAAGGATACTATGACGGTTATCGGTTGTAACCGTCTTAGATGACCACTTTTTAAGACGGTTGGTGGAGACCAACCATCTTAGAAAGTTTCTTTCTAAGATGGTTCCCGGTTAACAACCGTCTTAGTAAGATGCTTTCTAAGACGGTTCCCAGTAATCAACCGTCTTAGTAAGATGCATTCTAAGACGGTTCCCAGTAAGAAACCGTCTTAAAAAGTGTCTTTTTAAGACAGTTCCCGGTTATCAACCGTCCTTGTAAGATGCATTCTAAGACGGTTCCCGGTAAGCAACCGTCTTAAAAAGTGTCTTTTTAAGACGGTTCCAGGTGATCAACCGTCCTTGTAAGCTGCTTTCTAAGACGGTTTCCGGTGATCAACCGTCCTAGTAAGCGGCTTTCTAAGATGGTTCCCGGAGATCAACCATCCTAGTAAGTTTCTTTCTAAGACGGTTCCCGGTTATCAACCGTCTTAATAAGTGGCTTTCTAAGACGGTTCCCACTAAGAACCGTCGTAGTTTCGTGCGTTTTTTTTATATATAATATACTTTTTTGGAATTTTTTTTACACTCAGATAATAATAACGCCAATGAAACTTCGGAAGTCTATAAAAATAAATACCATTTCATTAACAACATTGCAGTAACAATATATAAAAATTACAATGGTAAAAATAACAAATGGGCAATACAGAACAGAATCTACTATTCTAATACTGTCATGTTTGTATGTTCGAGCATATGTGATAGCATCTTTACTAGATAATTAAAAGCTACAAACACAAACAACCCTGGCTGTACTAAAATGACTTCTACAATGACCAACTATATGCTCCCAACCAATTGGCTCCTTAACTGGAAGGCGATTTGAAGCTATCTCCTTCAATAATCCATATCAATGGTACTGAACAAAAAGGCTCCTGCATAAAGCTGCACAAATATAAAACTCAGTAATCTTAGCATGTAAAACTGAAAAGAAGACATTAATGAAAAAGGATAGACAGAGGCCACACAATGCTGACTGCCTTGGATTGTGTCTTAACACCAGTGATAGCAGATGCCAAAGGCCAATACAAAGAACGCAGCTGTGTTGCCGACCTCCTCTGCATGACAAAATTTCAACTCAGTTGTGCAAATAATCACATATTGAAAATGGAACGTGTACAATATTACAAGGAACAATGGGGATGCCCGCTTACAGCTTTCCGTGCCAGACATCGCTTCTTGCCTCCACGGCTCACCAGGCGTTTGATTTCATGCTTGTGTCTACAATGGTGAGCTTTTCTTCTCTTTTTTTTGGGCCATTAATGAGCCGCAAAATGGGTGAATTGATTCGCGTTTACTTGAATGGTTTTGAAATAGTTGTAATCACTAGGGGTTTGGATATGCAGATGTGTTCCTGTTTAGAGAAAAAAATCATAAACACTTGCAGGAGAAAAAAAAATGAAAGAAGCTTCTTTTGCAAGTCAACATTACCTCATTTATAAGTTAATATCAGCTTTTTGAGAATCTAATACGAGAGAGCTTATTAACTTATGCACAAGCTTCTAATTTTAGTTTATGGGAGAAGCCTATTTCATTTTTCCATTTTATTTTCTTCTCCTATAACTATAAGTACTAATGGAGAAGTTCATCTAAATGGGGTGCATGTGTGAGACAACTAAAACTAAATTGGAATTTTGTTTATTTTATTTTTCTAGTGCAAGTGTTTGGACAAGGTGAATGAATGAGTGAGTAGGGTTTTGGTCATGGTGATGGTTAGCTACCTGAAAGAGATGGACCCTTTAACTGCTTACCAGAATGTGTTTGTCTAGGAACTATGTAAGTTTGTATCAGACAGACAGTTCAAATCTTGGATGTGCATAAGTTTTTGTTTACCAAACCCTTTGATCTTCATCTAAAGGTTTTGATTGACTGACTTTGTGAATGTGTCAAATTTCCTTGCTGCAGGGAATCCGAATCCCTTATTTTGATATCCTAATGACCTATGACCAAGGGTGAGCCTTGGCAGCAACAATAAAGCTGCTTCTTTGTATAATGCACTAATTTAACTGTTCCAATACTCCAATTTGAATGATACAACCTTGACACCTCGCTATTGAGAAAAATAGAGGATTTAGTTTAGATCAAATCCTCCTATATGTGTTTATAAGCAATGCTGAAAAATAATGTTGGCATAAATCAGCACACTTCACATTTAGTTACAATCGCTTATATGCATGTACACAGTGATATATCATGTTACACTAAGTAAACAAAATCTGACCTTCACACGATCAACATCAGAAAGTGGCCGGGCAGATACATCTTTGTTCAGCAGTTGATTTACGAAGTCAATTACTGGCAAGGGCTCAATAAATGCAGTGGAAGACATATCTGCACATCCATAAGTCAACATTTAGATTGAAAATGAAATTGAAAGAACAAACTGGTTAAGAAAAACAAAACAAAAATCTACTCAACGGCTCAATAATAGCATAATCAATTTCAATTGCATACATATCAATTTGAGGAATGCAACAATCAAATGCATGCATTATGAATCATGACCAACACTCTTCAGGAGTGTGGTGTGCAACCAAAACGGGAATTCATCCCCAGAGAACACTGAACTTACCTGGACCAATATCACTCTGTGGTCTAGTCCCTGCTCTGTGGCTCCCG
>PYAF01000023.1:144123-158014 GCA_007407185.1 Glycine tomentella
TTTTGTACATCTGGCGCGGGTCGCGCCGCACTTCACGTGGGTCGCGCCGCAGGCCAGAATAGCCTATTTCCACTCTTTCTCAAGTGTTTAAGCCTCCTTTCAAGGGGTTCCAAGGCCTAATAATATCTCCTCATTTATAAGCTTAATCCTAAGCTTAACACGTGCTTAATCATATGTTTAAAAATTCAAGATATTACATATTTTGTAACAAATATTCATTTATTTAAAGAAAAATTACAAGAATGTTTAAGATAAATTATTTTAATGCCAATGCAATATAATAGAATTTTCGATCAATACTAGGGAAAAAACATGAAATCACGTTATGTTTGGTGTTGAAGGAAATAGTCTTGAAGTTATTTTTAAAACTAAGTTTGGTGCCAATGATCCAAGTGGAGCATGAAGGATCTATTCGAGAGCTATTGTAGAGAATAAGTGGCAGAAACATGTTGTTAATAGAAGTTTGTGTAAATTTAGATAATTAGATGCAATGTAGTCTTATGCTGGGGTTCAGACATAAGTAGAGTGTTAATGCATGCAAGTGGTTTTCGCGGTTTGGGTGGGGGAAGGTTATATGCCTATGGTCATTTACTTCTTTTTGTAACCCTCTTTCTAAACTTTGTCATAGGTTGTGCCAAGTTTAGAGTTTATTATTATTAATAATAAAGTTTCAATTTGCTGATAAAGAAAAGAAGTAGTATCGTAGAACCTTCAAGTATGGATGATTTGATTAACCAGTAGTAGTCCTTAGACCATTATTAAAGAATTTTAAAAAAATATTTAATATAAAAATTACAGAAAAGTGCATGAAAAAAAAAATTCTACTTCTTAAAAAGTGCATTCTCTTTTTAAGTATATATATATATATATATATATATATATATATATATATATATATATATATATATACTACAAGTTGTGATGATGACGGGGGAACAAACCACAATCCCCAAAGCCAACATGGTTTAGGGCTAAAAAAACACCATGTAATATATATGTAAATAATGTGCTACATAAAACTAATAATGATAATAATAAGAACACAACCACTAAGGTTTTGTTTGAGAGTTAAGATGGGAAGAGAAGGAAAGAGATTCAAGGGAAAGGGAGGAGAAGAAAGAGAGGAAAATGAAAAAAGTTTCTTCCTCCTTGTTTGGAAGTTAAAAATATATTAAGAGAGGAAAATAGAGAGTTAATAAGATACTTTTACAATTTTACCCTTATTTCAAAAATTAATACACTCTATATTTTACAAATAAAATTGATTGAGGTAGGATAATAATTTTATTAACACTGGTTGGGGTAGGATAATAATTTTAATTACTTTTCCTTCTAAAAATCCCCCAAATAGGGGGAATAACAAGTTTTAGGCTTTGGAGGAATTCCGAGAAGTTTTAAAAATTCTCAAATTCTTTTTTTTAAAAATTAAAACTCCCAAAAAAGAAAATATTATTACCCAAACCTTTCTACTTCCCCTCTAAAAATTCCTCTCTCAAATAAACCCTTTTAAGTTGTCCATTTCAAACGGGGATTTGTCGGCTGGGTGAGGGTTTCCCACTTGCTTAGTTCTCCACGCTTCAACTACTCTGCTTCCTTTGCTTCCCTTGTTTCCTTCACTTTTATTTATTTTAACACCCATATTATATTGCTTTCTATTTTTGATCGTTTAGGCATGGAAGGATACTCATTGTTCTTTTTCCAATATTATGACTTGCAAAGTTGACGTATTGATGTGGTTTCATCCAATGAGATGTGGCCGCATAGCTTGGTCAAACCTACAATATATTATTACTACGTGTTCTCACTAATAATCCCATTTAAAGCTTTGGGGCTTAGTGGGGGAAGCAATGATTAGTGAATGGATTTTGACGCCACTAAAGTCCTTTCCCACGAGGATCAAAACTCGGAGAATGTTCCATTGGTGCCCTTCAAATGGGACCCTTTTCCACCTCCATTTTCATCACACGCTTATAATCCTATCTCATTGGTGTGGAAGGAAATGATATGTCTTCTCTTTCAATTTTTCTTTTATTGGCTATGGAATCAAATGAAGATAATATAGTTTGGTAGCATGCAAGAACTAGACTTGTACTTATCAATAGGACTTAACGATACTAAACCATTATAAAAAAAACTAAATAATCAATGAAGAATTTTATGACAATATCTTAATTTGTTTGATATTTATCAACAATCAAATTAATACTAAACTAATAAATTACTATGACGTATTAACTAAAACATTTTGGAACACAATTGATGATCAACGATGTAATCATGTAAGAAGCATATCATATATAAAAACAATTATATGTACATGAACTTTCATTAAGTTATGGGCAAATTTGCTAATTATTTATTGATTAAAAGTATAGAATCACAATATAAAAATGATACAAGTACACTAAAAGCCTTATTTTAAGACGAATTAAATATATGTATTTTGGTATATGGTCATATGGCAATTGAAAATGTAATCATCAAAGGCCTAGTGGAGCACTATGGACTTTAAATGACCAAGCTTTATGACTGAAAAAAAAAAACGAATAAAAACAATATGGGAATCGTGAGCACACTGATAGCTTAAAAGGGTTATACTAATTGATTCGGGCCAGTACATCAATCCAAAGACGGAAAATGCCTTTTACGTGATATAATAGGGTTGGTGAACTTGGGGGCGCACTGCATACTTCTATTTTCTTACTTTCACTTTCATGTAAGGCAAAGGCCATGTAACTTCTATTAATTAAGTTGTTGACACCCTTGAATGACCTTCGAGCCTAGAAAAGCACAAAATGTTAAACAAATCTCCTCTCCTCAATTCAAATAAGGTATAGTAGTACTTGAATTGATTGAAACAGTTAACACTTATATATATTTAATTTGCCCAAAATAAATTCAATTGGACATGTCATTGGGGTTTATTTGTATTCCTGGTAGGGGCACTTGACTTCATAGGATATGTCGCATCAGGGATTTTCTCGTTCCTATCACTAATAGATCGGACACTTACCCTTATATCGAAGGGTCTCCTGCTGTGTCGAGGGATCTCTCTGATGATAACTTGTTGATATCTCTGGTGCGTACGAGTCTGAAAGAGTCGGGAAGGGGGTGGGTACCTACAAAAGGTACTCCAACGCTCAAGTAAGGATTCGACTCAGAGCTATCAAAGATGTCTAGTTAATATTCAAGAATGAATCAGTCCTATTACTTGGTGGGACTCCTCTCTTTATATACTGCCTAATTGGGCCTTGAGTCTTTGGGTCTGTATGTTTTGATTACCGATTAGGTAATACGCCTCTTAATCCTGCTTAAATATCTCTAACCAAGTAATTATCCTTAAGCGGGTTTATTGACAATAATCATAATCGAATGGTATTTGTCACTTGTATATGTTGAAGGCCGAGGCGTTGCACAAAATATGTGGGTATATATGGCCGAGAGGGTACCGACTTCATAGGGTATGTTGCATTAGGGGTTTTCTCATCCTGACCGAGTACTTATTCGGTATACTGGCCCCCAAGTCATTTTTTGGCCTCGGCCAAAAAGAAGGGCTTTACTTGTCGTGCCAGAGCGCTTACGATTTTATTTTGATGGTTATGCTCCTTAAATGGCACGATGTAACCGTTACATCTTGGATGTAACAATTACGCCACACGTCTCTTCGTCTTCCCGCGTTGGGCATCGGAACGTCTCGTTATCTCGTTCATAAATCTATTCTAATTAAATGGTGGGGAGAGGTTGTTGGCTAGCTTCTTCGTAGGCCCAACTCCTATAAATAGGGGGCACCCCTATTCACTTTTTACCTCTTATATTTACTTCTTGCTCTCAACCGAGTAGTGTTGTAAGCTAATTCTTTTTTCAGGTATGTAATAATGGTTTTGGTTGAAGATTTGTCATCGGGGGAGTCAGTTGGTAACGGGTTCAAGGTTTGTGGGTATGATGACAAAATTTTTGAGGTGTCGTCTAATTCTCACTCCTTGGGGTCAGATTTTTTGAGTTCAATTGACCATTCGACCACTCAAGGGTCCAATGACTTTTTGGCATTTTTGAGCGGGTTACTAAAAAAATGGGTAAGAATGTTGCGGCTCCAGTGGCGGTTGTTGTTGCCAAGACGGGGACTTCCATTAGAGCTGCACCTCGACCTAAGAAGCGCCTTGTGCTAAAGGAGAAGTACTTGCCTCCCCCTATCACGCTTCCTAAGTATACGTGGGTTAATGGAGAGGTAAGTACCTACTTCTTCAGATATAACCACGAATCAAACCTGCTCAATCTTTTGATTTTATTGGTGATTAGTCTGGTCACTCTCTGCATTATCCGGTCAGATGTCACTCCGCTTGCAGAGTTCGTGATCATGAACCGAGAAGGGATGAATAAGATTTCTTTTACATGTATGATTTCTTGTTTTGTGATCTACATGTAAGGGTCCCATTTGATGACTTCACCATTGGCGTGCTTCGTATCCTAAATGTGTCCCCACACAACTTCATCCAAATGGATGGGCTGCCATGCAAGCGTTCCGCACTCTGCTTGTAGAGTTTTGTGGTGACAATGCTTGGACTCTTCTTGCACTATTTTTCCAATTGTCCTCAAGACAAGGCTTGGTGGATATCGTTGATCCGGATATCGAAGCATCCTTTTTTTTGCCCCTTCACCTCTTTTTACAAGATTTTAAGAATGATTATTTTAAAGTAACAATAAGGCCGCTTGCCGAGAATAATTTTTCCTACGACTCAACGGGAAATCCTATATTTCCCTCTATTTGCAACAATGCCATCGTCAGTACGACAAGCACCCAAACGAGCTCCTGGGCTCCGACAATCGCCAAGACCTCAAGTTCCTTGAAATGCTCCCTTGCCAACTGCCTGCTCGACCTCTAGTGTAACTTCTGCAATCTCCAGATCTTGTCTAGGATCTTGAGGGTTAGTAATATTTTTTCCGGTTGTGTGCCAATTTCTTGCTCTAACTTGTGCATTTATCACTTGTGTTATTTTTTAGCAATCATGACTCAAGCCGGCATTGACATGAACGCCTTCCGCTTGTCTAGTAGGAACCAGTTTGCTGTCGTCAGATGTCCTTCTTTGAACCCTCCTCTCAACTGAACACTGGGGACATGTGACACACCGACTTATGTGGTGCCTCCTCCTGGAAAATATCCTAAGGGGAAACATAAGCATAAAAATGGAGTCACAGAAAACACCAAAGCAGCTTAGGGGAACCTTCTAGGCACTAGGAAGGTACCTCCCAGGATAAAAGACTCATGCAACAGATCCTTGGATTTCAGCCAGTTGTTGTCGACACCTTGGGCAACCTGTCAGCTTTGACCAACCAAGGTTTCTTCATGAGTGACTTACGATCGGATCTTCTCGTCCATCCAGAGATGATTTCTACACATGGGTGACAAGTGTCGAGTAAAAATGGTTACACCGCCAACTAAGCCAATTTTTAGGCCTTCCTTGCTAGGGCTTCGGCTGCGGCCCAACATCTCTAGGGGTCCTCGAATGTTGACGCTTTGAAGTACTAGTTGTTGAAGGTCTAGGACTCTCTAAACTCAGCACTTTAAGCTAACATGAAGTTGGCCGGGGAACCCAAGAAATTGGAGGATCGGGTGCTTGCACTGACAACCGAGGCCAAGGGGTTGGAGACGGGCATTGTTAATGCAGAGGCCTTGGTTAGGTAACGGGATGCTAAAATTGTCAGGCTTCGGTTGGCCTTGGGTACTGCTGACAAGGAGAAGGAGGAGGTCATTGTTGATAAGGAGAGGATTCAACAGACGGCTTTCGATGATGTGTATAATGTACATGAAGCTGACTTCAACCATTGCTTCCGGCAGGTGACACATCCATGTGAAGTCTCCGGCCTGGGTGTCTTTGACATTAACAAAGATGTGTATGACGGGGAGCTGATGTTGATTGATGACATCCTGGAAGATGCAACTCTTACACCAGAAAGGCAGATGACCCCGTCGAAGGACTTACTCGTTGAAGGTGCTAGGGCCGAGGGTGAAGACCATACTAGCCATAGGGATTAAGTTCTTTAGGTTTACAAGTATAACTTTTTTGTGCATTTTTCTGTAATCACTGTTGGCATTCTTTAGCTTAATATTAATGAAATTTTCATTTTGAAGAATTGGCTTGCTTGTTATGATTTTTAATGTTATTAATAGTAACTTATTAATCTTTGTATTTGACGAAAAAGTGTATTCAGCGGTGGAATGATAAAAGTAAATCATACAAGTGTAAGTTTACTTTTTAACCAAGGCGTAAGAAATATTAACATAAGTTGTATAGTTTGTTTAACGAATTGGGAAAGGAATGTTAATAAATCATCAACTTCAAGCTTGGTCGAGGATGGTACTCGGGAGGGAACTGTTAGTGAATCTTCAAGTTCAACCTTAGTCGAGGAGGGTACTTAGAAGGGAGCTATTAGTGAATCTTCGAGTTTAACCTTATCTAAGGAGGGTACTCGGGAAGAAATATTAGTGAATCTTCGAGTTCAACCATGATTGAAGGAGGTACTCGGAGGGAACTGTTGGCGAATCTTTGAGTTTAACCTTAGCCGAGGGGGGTACTTGGCAGGGAACTGTTAGTGAATCGTCAAGCTCAACCTTGGTCAAGGAGGGTACTAGGAGAGAATTGTTAGTGAATCTTCGAGTTTAACCTTTGTTGATGAGGGTACCTAGGAGGGAACTGTTAGTGAATCTTCAGTGTGTATCAGTTCGAAAGAGCCGGGGGATGGTACTTACAAAAGGCACTTTGACACTCAAGTAAGGGTTTGGCTCAGAGCTATCAAGAATTTTTAGTGAATATTCAAGAATGAATTAGTCCTCTTACCTGAGGGGTTCCTCCCTTTATATAATGACCTTATTGGGCCTTGGGTCTTTGGGCTTGCATGTTCTGATTACCAGTTAGGTACTATGCCTCTTAATCTTGCTTAGGTACCTCTAACCAAGAAATTATCCTTAAGCAGGTTTATTGACGATAATCATGGCCGAATGATATTTATCACTTCTATATGTTGAAGGTCGAGGCGTTGCACAAAATATACGGGTATATGGACGAGAGGGTACTCGGCTTCATAGGGTATGTAGCATCAGGGATCTTCTCGTCCTGACCGGATACTTATTTGGTATAACTTGTTTACCTAAATGGTAAATTTAGGTCTCTGAAACTTATTAATATTAGGATAGTGGTGTAAAAATTCAAATAATTTGTTTGAAGTTTTAGACTTATTTCTTATTTTTACTGCAAACCATTCATTTTAGGGTTTAAAATCTTTTTAATCCTTATAATTTGGTCGTTTTGTGTTTTTAGCTCCTACAAAATTATTTTGGTTATTTCATTTCATTAAAATTAGTAGAAATATCCAATCCAACATGAGACTACTCTGTTGATGAACCTGATCAACCTTTGAAAGAGTTGCATTCTCGTCTTGAAGACACTTTCTCTTGGAAGGACACAACTTGGAAAAAGCCTATATCCTTGGAGAATGTTGGAGAAATGGTCCTCTTATCCTTCCTTACAAAGGATGCAACTTTGGTGTTGTCATTGCATGCTTCCTAGTGGACGATCCCTAACCTTAGTTAGGTGGAGAAGTTGAAATTCTTCAAGTACTTAGATCTGTGATGTTTCGTCTCTATGCTGCTACATATGAAGCACACATATTTTAAGTTGAATCGCAAATTTGGGATTGGGTAACTGAAGAACTGGAAATTCATATGAGGAAATTTGCATTACTAGCTGAGCAAGGTCCATACACAAAAAATGATAATCTCTAAAGTTGTGGATGAGTTGAAGCTGGATGAAGATACGTATGTCACTGACCTTTTGATAAGAGACAAAACTACAAGTCCACAAAAAGGTGTTCTTGCCTCAACACTTGATACTATCACCTACAATGAACACCTTTCACTAATTCATGATGAGGTTAAAGAAGTGATACCCATTGGCGGGTCTGGTGATAAAAAAGGCCAAAGAAAGTCAACAAGCCATAAAAAATGTTGCAAAACAAACAATTACCTTATCTAAAGCTAGAGTGGACACTAACGAGAATGTTGAAACTTAATTCATGGTGATCAAACACTTTATGAGTCTAAACAAAATTTCTCCTATCAACTTTGTTGCACCATCTCAATTTGTCACACCAAACAAACTCTTGAGAAGAAAAAAGATAAACATGAAGCTATCATCAAAGTGTTCATTGAGCAACAACGAGCTAAGGCTGAACAACAAAGCAAGCTATGCATGCCACAATGGGTGAATAATTTAGGAATCTGTCCAATTCTCTTGGTACAACAAATTCAACTGTCCACAACACATATAGCAAGTCAACTCTTTCAACTTGTTGTCATCCACCATTAATTGGTTCAAGCTACATCTGCTTCTACAATAACAACCTTTGAACAAGTTCAATAAAATCCACCACAACGTCCATCCCCAAAATCACCTTCCCAAAAGGGCCCACCACAATAACCATAAATGACATTGATGGCTTATCATTTTCTATCTTTCAAACCTACTATTTGTTGATGAGAAAAAGGGAAAATTTGGAATTTTGATGTATCACAAGTATTAGACTTATCCTTCATTCTTTATATGCTTAATTGTTGTAAAAGACACATGTTGTAACATATGTTGCTTTTATAAATGAGTTTGGATCACTCTTTTTGACTTCACTCTTATCTTTGCTTTTTTATATATGTATGTATGTCTGCTCTGATTGATCTTACATGTCTATCGTATTCAACATGCATAAAAGTTGTTGGACTCAGGGAGAGTTCTAACACTTTTGTACATATATAAATTCATAATCATGCAAAACCCTCATATTTATCATTCTTGATTATGGTTTATCTTGATCAAAATTTATATAGTTTGTCATCATGAAAAAGGCAGAGATTGTTAGATCTGGAAGGTCCAATATGCTATATCTAGACAATTCAAAGTACCTTTAGTTTTGATGTTAACAAAAATATAAATTGTTGACGGACTAGTGGTTTATGTGAAGTGAAACAGGACATACTTGATATAAGCTCATATGGTAAATATCCATATCCTTATGTTTTTACAAGATATTGTTCAAAGGCAAATGAAACTTGTTGTTAACTATGTTATTCATCGTCCAACGTATTCTCATTAAACAAGTGTCAATGGTTTATAAAAACCAATACTCATGTACTGTGTGTCTTTATGCGTCCAAAAGAACATAACTAACTTACGTAATGATTTATATTTAGTTAGTGAATGTTCAAATAGTTATGCATGCACATTAAAGCATCTCGAGGATGATTCGCTCTTAGAACATTCTTATATTTGAATTTTTCCTTTTGATGTATGTTGTTAAATCATTCTAAAATTTGACTTTCAAGTGTATAAAAGGAAAAGACAAACATAATGTCGTCACAGATAATATAATTCGCGCAAGTAGCAGAGTAGAGAGCCACAAAAGCATTGTACCTTTGTCACCTTTCTTTCTACTCAGCAAGCTGTCATGTAGTAGAAAAGACAAGCTATTGATAATAGAATTATTTGAGGAATGCGCAAACCCCACAACAGATAGTTTGCTAAAGCCTATAAAAGCAGCCTCAAGAAGCAACACAAAACACGAGAATTCATTCATATATGCAAGTGCTAAGAGATTTGAACCTTATATCCAATCAATTTTTGTTTGGAAATCTAGGAGTGACTTAGTGATAAAAGAATACTTGGATATTCTTAATCTTAGGGGGGATTAAGAGTAAGCTAGAAGTGGCATAAAGATTACTTGTTGTAGCCGGGAGTGGCAAAGTAAAAGCTATTTTGTAATCAATTTTGACTATAGGAACCTTTTACAATTTTGTAAAAGAGATCTGGACGTAGCTCAAGTTGAGTGAACCAGTATAAACATTGTGGCTTTACTCCAACTTTTATTATAACTTGTTTATTTTTAGTCGCTTTAGTCTTATCTTTCAATGCACAAGTTTTTATCTAAACTCTCTTCGTGAAAATCTATTTTTAAAAATTGGACACTCTTGTTAAGAGAACTTTCTTCAAACTTGTGATAGGTATCTTTTGAAAACCATTTTATCTTTTGAAAAGCTTTAAGTTTTCCTAACGCACCATTTAACCCCCCTTCTAGTGTGATATTTTTTGTTTCAGTATGACTATGACCTTGGGGTGCAACCTTTTGGAATCTCCTTCAAGTTCATGTTTGATCCATGGGTTAAAGTATCCTTGTGATGTACAAACACCTTAACCCATTGCCAACGACGTAATCTGGGTGAGAGTGATAATGTTGGGTTTCCTATAGTGTGACAATTCGTCGACTACATGGACTTCTGGGTTATATTAATAGTGTTTTAAAAATGGTACCACATGCATACGAGTCTATGATTCTAATGTGCATTGCATTATGTCTATGTGAGTGGGGGACATAATATGGCGTGTTTGCATAATGTAATTGTTTATAACTATATCTTGTCTCTTTATGACTTCCTTAAGTTTTAAATGTATTGTGAGATGTATCTCATTTCCTGTCTATTTGTCTTGTTTGCGTTTAGGTTGAATGTCACCCTTGAAAATGAGTTTCTACAAGGTCATGATAATGGTACTTAGGCCTCCACTTTATTAATTTTAATTTTATGGTTAAGGGTGCTATGAGACAATGTAACATTGAAGCATGAGTTTTAGTCATTTATATCTATGTTTTCAATTCATGAGTAGTTTTTCTTTATGTTTTATTTAACATGGTTTTGTATGGCCTTTTGGAGTGCAAAGAGTTGTTTAACTTTGAATTATGTTATTTATTGAACTATTTTCTTTAAATTTACAAATATATGATATTTAATGTTCTTTTATTGCAAAATAAATTTTTGAAAAGTCAATACATCCTTTATTTAAATTCTGTAACTAATGTATTCAGAAAATATTACAAGTGTATGTCTCGAGATAGAAGGGTGTTACAAAATGCAACACTATATGCATTGTATGTTTTGAGGATATGATTAAAAAGAAATCAACTTGAGCACAACATTATGTTAGTTTTATGTTTTAAGGATATAGTTGTATATGACGTCACAAATATTTTCACAATTTTTATGTAAAGTTATATTATTTTAACTAAAAAAGGGTTGATTCAAGCATAGTACTCTATTTATCCTATGTTTTGGGGACAAAGTTGGATATAATGTCCCACTTTTTCCTTATTAGGCTTGAGTAATATTTTATTTTCTTAAATAATTAAATAATAACAACCAAATTAAATCTCTTCAAAAGAATGCCTGTAACTATGTGATATTTATTGCACAAGAAGATACTTAGAGCATCTTTAATTAGTGGAAGAATCTATTTTGAGTTCTTGGATTATATTTTGTGTGTCTTATAATATCACATAGGATGTAAAACTTAACTCATTTTTTGCTTTAGTGGTATATCTCAATTTGGATTTTTGGACCATTTTTTGTAGGTTCCACATTTGAAATTAATTAGGAAAAGAGACATTAAGAAACAACATTTTTTGAAGAAAAAAAAAAGGTTCTTGGGCTTCCCTTATAATCCAACCTCCAGTATAAAGAACTCTTAAGACAGAATAGTGATAAATCTAATGGATAGAAATTCTTGAGCTCAAGAACTCAACTCTAATTTTACAAGTAAGAGGTGAGATAATAAATATATATTTTCTTACGTGTAATTGACTCTCAAATTTAATTTTTTAGTTCAACATGTTTTTTACAACTTTTTCAAATACTTTTTCTAATAAAGTTAAATTTTAGTGACAACTCTCATTTCATCAATATTTTTTATTTATTTGTTGTACCTTTACCTTAATTTCATAATAATAAAAAGCATTGTAAAACATATTTTTGGATTACCAAGATATTGATACAAAATATCTATTAGTTTTACTGATATTAATTAGGGAACCTATTTAGTCATATTTAATGTGATCTCTTTTTCAATTATATTTTTTTCATTAACAAAACTCAAACTCAAAATCATGCTTAAAGAGACTTAACTTATTGTTACTTGGACCAACAATTTATTGATTAAATATGTTTCAATCATTGTTATCTAAAAAAAATGATGTCCAATCAGTGGTCAACATCCTCCACAATCATTGTAGGAATGAAATATCTTGTATTCAACACTACATGGTCAGTTTTATTAGGAGACAAGTCAATTTGGTGAGTTATCATCTTGCTAGAGCAACCCAATTCCATGCTAGTCTATGATTTGATTCCCAATCAAGATATAACTTATGTTTCTTACTGTAAAAAATGTTCAATCACGATTAAGATCTCATTCTTGTAAATAAATATACAATGGATCCTCCATATCGTCCTTTTATTCCAAGTTAATATAACGCTAATTAATATTCTTTACAAATGCGTCATGCTTACACAAATGTTTGAAATTGATTTGAAGCTTATCCAATACATATCCCCTTAAAGGATATAGAGAAGGAGAAATATATATATGAAGGTCACACAGTGTACATATAAATTCTGTCTTTTAAGTATAGTTCACGTAAAGAGATCACTACTATGAATTAAACTTCCTTTACGGTGAGCCCATGTAGGTTTATACCCGGTGCTTTGTTTTGGAACTTAGGAATATTACGCTTTTAATAATTGATGATAGATGACCATACAGATAAAGAGTATTGAGATAAGAGAAGAACCAGTGCTAGTATAAATGGACCCCTCAATATAGAGTATAGAAACTGACCTCTCCCATTCAGGACCCCAAATACGTACCCCTCATTAATTTGTCACAGTTGATCTAGTTTGGTCCCCTCAGACACTCATAGGAGCCATTCCTATCATAGCCATAAATGGCTACTAACCCAAAGATGCCTGCACTAAATTTCATGATGAGATCGACCTTCTTGCCTTCTTCCCCGTGTTTGATAGCTCTGTGTGTATTTTGGACTTTAATCTGAGCTTGAATTTGAAGCTTATGAGATGATGCATATGGTCCAGATACGAGAATTTTGTAATGGATGTACATGCGAAAAGACAGAAAAACCCTTGCCTACTACTAAAATTACAAAAAATGCAGATTTTAATTCTTATAAAATGGGACATTTAGGCCTAAATGATCGATGAATTAACTCAAATTGCAAGTTTTAATTGAAGTTAACGTTCAGGTACGTACATGACTCATAATATACATGTAATTATATGAATATTAGATACTACATCAGTCTTGGAGCAATGTCACCTTATCGCTACACTAAAGAGTACAATTGTTTTCAATCTCAGACTCTTATAACTAGGCTTTCAGTTTGTACATGGAAATATAACTCATCTCAGACACTTATAAGTATAATCAACATGAGTATATATAGATTATGCAGGTACCCATCCATTTCGATCTCATAGTGTCTCTGTCTTGCTTAAAACATCATACGTCATAAGACCCTAGACCGTGCTACTCAAAAGCTTACCTTAGTTTACCTTCATCGATCATAGTTTGTCTCAGTCAACAATTCACGTCATGTACATCAATTGTATTCTTCGTTCATGTATATTAATATAAAAGAAGTGCTAGTAATACACTTGCACTTAATATACTATTTACTTTTTGTTGAAATTTATTAAAAATTACAAAATTATAAATAGAACTTATTAAATAAGAAGTAAGACTCACAATATTTTATAATTTTTAATAAACTTAAGTCAACAATAAAGAATATATTAAAAAATGATCCAATAAATTTCAAAGACATACCCCATAAGTAATTTTTAATAAATTACTTATGAATATATATATATATATATATGAACAGATGCACATATGTAGGTATGGAGAAATTACCCCATAAGTAATTTTTTCACGTGAATATTAAATAATTATTATTTTATTCCACATAAAAAAATTCGGTGTTACCCACAAAATATTATTTTTAAAAA
>PYAF01000023.1:158114-172097 GCA_007407185.1 Glycine tomentella
TTGTTATTTTTCACTAAAATATCTTTAATATTAGGAGTCATGTTTTTGAGTTCAATATTGTTAGTGAAATACATTAATATCTTAGGCTCTTTGTGAGTTTAATTTGTCTTGTATAAAGAGTATTCTGGAAAACCTACTTTGGGTATTTACATATATAACCAATAAAAATTAATAAAAAAATATATTAATCATGTGAGAGATTAAAAGAATTAAAATTAATAAAATATTTTAAAAAGATAATAAGAGTATGTCTTATTAGTACTAATGATAATTTTAGAAAATATATAAATTCTAGACAAATTTAATACTACTTATTAAATTAATTAATTAATTTGTCTTTAAAAAATAATTAATTTGCTTAATTTTAATAATTAATTGAGTCTTATTAAAAATCACATGACATAAAATGATTTATGACATCACTAATGACGCGCAGAAGCAAATTATTTTTCTATGGGAATAATTAGATTTTTGAATTATGTGGCTTCATTAATATTTTTATTTATTTATTGGAACCTCAAGAGTGCTACGTGTTTTGTTAAAACGTCATGAAGTGGATGTGCTTGTAAACCGAAAAGTCTTATCTATAACATGGAAAGAAAAAAAAAAAAAAAAAAAAGCAAGAAGAAGAAAAAACACTCGACAAAGCAACACACGAAATAAGTCAATTCTTGATTCACTGCAAAAGATTGGGTTTGTTTGCGAATTGATGGTCTCATGGTGGGTTCGTTATTAAAATAACAAAATGAATTATTTTAAATATTGATTGACAATATATGTTTTTGGATTAGTTTATCTTTAAAAATAATTGTTTATTTTTATAAGTTTCCATGTGACCATCTTTTTTTAAAAAATATATTATATTCTTCTGATAAAGACTTGTCATTAAATTCTTCAGTTCCTAGGTCAAATTTGCATTATAGCTAAAGCCTAAAAGGTCAATATATCGAATGAGAAAATTATTATTATTCCCCTTAATCCTACTTGTTCATGATAGGCTAGCAACTGAAATTCTATATTCTTCATGATCTCTATATATCCTTCGAACATGTAAAATAATAATGGTAAATCTTCCTTCGGAAAGAGACTGATTCTTAGTGATGTTTATATGACGGACAGTGAATGTTTTAACTTCTACTAGTTCATGATGGGGTATTAAAAATCTAGATACATAATTTGGACCCAATTAATTAATGTTGGGAAGCTAGCGAAGCGTCCATATTAGTAGATAGACTTCTTATTAATGAATACTAAGATACAAGTTGGCTGTTCAAACCTGATTCAAAGCAATAAAATTGAATATTAATTAAAAAACACTTATATATATATATATATATATATTTTGATTTAGATAGTTGTATTTAATTATTCTTTTTTTCAAATCCATTTCAAACTGAATGAAATCGCATCTCTTATGGATCTGTTTGGGTAAGCTTCTTTAGAAGCATTTCTAAAAGAAGAAAATAAGAAGAAAAAAATGAAATGAACTTTTTCAAAAACAAAAATAAATTTTCCAATATTTAATTTTTAGAAGCTCACAAATATAGCTTATCTAAAAGATGAGATGACATATACAAATGAGCTAATGAAAAACTCATTTTAGATTATGGAGAAGTTCATTTCATTTTTTTTTCTTTTTACTTTCTTCCTCTAAAAGTATTTCTAGAGAAGCTTATATCTAAACATTAGTACTTTATTTCTTTCTATTCTACTTCTAAATAAAACTAAATAACCTTGTATATCTTATATGCTTAGCAAAGGTGACTATCTAAACTCATGTCATTATAGTACTTCCTAAAGTGTTCTAGCTGCTTAATCCAAAGGATTGGTGCAATGACGTAAAATTTCGTTACATTTATATAAGTGTGAATGATCTATTTAGTGGGAGAATCCATGTTCGATTCCATTATGTGTGAAATTCTCTTGCACTAGCAACAATCATACATCGCGAGCGGGATTAGTCTCTGACCCAGTGGATTGGAGAACATTTGTGGTATTATAGCTGCTTAATTATCAGATGCTAAATGACAAAAATCGCAAAGTTAGTTATAAAAAATAAACTCAACTTAAGTTATTGTAATTCAATTACTCTGACAAAACATTTTACATTGTTTGCTTTATAATTGATTTAGAAAAGAAATTTCTAGAAAATTTGCTTTATAATTGAACTACATTGTTTGTAATTCCATTTTGAAACCTTGTTCTCTCTCCATTTATGCCAAAATTTGTTCCGTTTAAAACACACTTAGGAGCAAGTATACTTTATTGCAATAGTAAAAAGGACTTGAGTTTAGATATTGTACCCAAAAAAACTAATTAAATAAGGATGTAAAACTCATGAGAAAGAATTCAATAATAAGAAAGCTTAGGGTTACGATTTCACTTGTATTCTTAATTCCCCCAATCTTAATTTTATATGAACGCTAAATTAATTTTCAAAAACAAATTATCCCTCTATAATCCTATTATCATCATGGGTCATGCATTTCCAATAATCTTTTTCCTAAGTTAATTTTCTATTTTGGCATGTAAGGAAATCAAACCAAAGAAAGTGTAAAACATGAAGAGGACGATTAAAATAATCAATTAACACAATTAATTCAAGTTCGTAAAGAGTGATCAAGTCAATAAGAATTGGAATAATAGGACAGTCTAATAGATTGAACAAAAATAGGAATTCAAATAAAACTAGAAATTAGTGGTTTCTAAAATAATAACTAGCTACACCATAACCCTAGCTATATATGAAATTTAGCTATCAATAAGAGAAAGGAAAACTAAATCCATAAAAATGTAAATAAGGATAAAGGGAAAATAACTCCTTTTAAAGGGGACAAATCCAATATGATTCTTTGCACACCTTCTTTATTCCTGAAGCTTCCAAAAGGTTCCTAATGCTTTCTTGCAATCTCTAGTATATCCAATATACATGTCTGCTTCCCTATTTAATTTTTCATTATATATATATATAGCAAATACATAAAATTAGGGAGCATCAACAACAAGTACAATCGTCAGATCATGCAACCTTCATGCTATGTTGGCCTGAGCAACAAACGCGCGCAGTAGATAGCCCAAACGTAAGCACAATTATGCTTTAGTTAGAGCATGTGTGTTTCATCATGTAGGGGAGCCCTTTTTACACTACTATACGAAGTATATTTTACATTGTTGTTACTACATCAATTATTCAATAACTGTTGCAGTAAATGGTGCAATGACACTTTTGCAATTAAATGGAATGTTACAACATCAATTGTTCATAAACCGATGTGAAAATTTCTTCAAAAACATTGATTTTTTAACTGATATTGATCTAATATTTTAACATCTAGTTAAATTTAAACTGATGTTGTAATTTCTTTATAACATCAATTCATCATATTAAATCGATGTTGAATGTTTTTCTTCTTTATACTTATTTGAGATCTCTCATCGTCGCCTATCCCTCTGCTCTCTTCATCACAAACCCTACTTCTTTCCACCCTATGTCGCCACCATTACCTCGTCTCACCACTAAACATGTCCACTCCACGAACCCAACCCCCCCACCCACCAACCACCTCGACTCCACCACAAACCCATACCACCCACCTGAAACTCTTTGTCTCCATGAACGCAAACCCCTGACACTACTACAAAAATAGGATTTAACATTGTCCAGTTAACATCAATTTTAACAAAATCGATGTTACAAAATATGCGGTGACATTTTTGTAAATAAAATGTCATCGTTAACATTAATTTTTAAAAAATTGATGTTGATATCGTAATCTTAACATCGATTTTTAAAAAAAAACCTATGTTGTCAATACTCATGTAACATCGATTTTTTTAAATAACACATATCTGAATTACAAAATATATAAACTTGCATAAGTATTTTTCCTGAGTAAAGTAACTTGTACAACCTCAGGGTACAACTATAAATGAAAATAAAGTAGATGACTGAATATACATATGAACAAAACTATTGAAGCCTAGGCCTACCTTAATCATATACACATAAAAGAAAAGGTCTTAGACTCATAGCAGTCATCTCTAACACAATGTGAAAATTACACAAAAATAAAAGTCAGTAGGCGTCCGCACATAATAGCAATACCCAAGGAAGAGATCCATACCTCTGGTCACATCATGTGTCCAAAACCTCCAAGTGCACTCATCTTCGAGACAGAGCGTCGATTCCTAGCCCGCCATCTAATCCTGAATAAAAACCTAAGGGGTGAGTCTTCCTGCTTCGTCAATCAGACACATTTAGACCTAAACAAGATATATACACATACAATCTATCAACCACGACAATGTGGTTATCTACCAGATCTTAGTCGCATCGTAAAACATTTCTCTTTCTATCTTAACATATATTTCTTACTGGCCAGCTGCCACTAGAACTCCATGGTATTACACATTTTGGGTTTTTAATGAATGTTGGGAGTACACATTTTACCATTGCATGATGAAAGACTCTCACACATAATGGCTTGTAGTCATTCAGGGTTGCCAAAATGGCTCTATAAACAAACCATGCCACACATAACAATCACATGTATTTTAGTACTTGAGGTTACACCTCCTGGTCTCCAAATTAATTAGCATACTCAACAATGATAATTGGCTGGATACTCACTTCTCGGGTCTTCCAAATAGTTCCAAACAAATCACTATACATATATCAACAATTAAACCCAACAATCCAACACTTAGTAAAAAAAAATAGATAATTTAACACAACAATAAACAAAGCATCAAAACCCTAACCCTAGGAAAATAGAACAAATTCAAGGCTCAATGAAATTAGCTAAATATTTTTGTCAAAGAAACTTTTCACATAGTATTGAAGACAATTTTCTCATATTTCTATCATGGTATCTCAAATGATTTGCAAAAATCTACAAAAAAAAAAACTACAAATTTCACAAGGCAGCAAGACATAGTGTTTTATAGTTTTGACATAGTTCAAAAATGTGTAATTATCTCTTTTCCCAAAACCAAATTGAGTGCTACTTTTTAAAGTTTTAAGCTAAAAAAAATATATTTCCTAAAAGGTAAAAGTTGTGCAAAAATTTGTTTCCTATCATTCCTAGTAAATTTTTGTTTCAAACCCTTTTTTCTAGATTTCAAAAATAGTACTTCTAGCAACCACTTTGTTTTGCCTTGCCTTTTAAAATTTAAAGGTAACCTCTATAATTTTTCTAATATAGATGGTTAAAAATAAATTTTCTCTCTAGTTTAAGAAATTGTAACCACCTTTTCAAGATGATCACCATAAAGACTCAAAATCAAAGAAAACCAGACACTGTCGAACCCAATTTGCAAAACAAGAAAGTCAGCTTTGTAGAAGCAAAAAACACAAGAAGGGGGGTTGAAATATGTTTTTACAAATTTTAAAACTTTTCTTAAGACTTTAAAACACGTTTATCGTCTGATGAATATAAAAAGATCAAATGATGGGGAAAATAATTTTCTTTGGAAAGAAGATGTCAGATCTAAAAACAAATTCAAAATCCTTTGTAAGTTAAACAAGAAAGTACACAAAATTTATATTGGTTCATCTCAACCTCAAGACTACATTCAGTTCTTAGCAACCATTAAGTTTCTACTAACTTATCAAATTTACAAGTATTGGTCACTGTTACTTCTGGCTCTTACACTTGCAAGATCTATCTCAAGCTTAACTTAAACCCAATATTCTTTGTCCTACCAAGTCACTACTGACTCTAAACAAATCAACAAGATTTGATGGAAGATTTCTCACTGACTAAAGTATAATCATCTAACAGACAAATATATCACTTAGCACTTTTAGTCTTTTCTCTTAAGGTATACAAGGTGTTTTGAGAGATTTATATCTTTACAAGTATTTACAAAAAGTTTTAGAAGAAAGAATGTAAGAATGATTCACATAGATGATTTGTATCTTGTTTCTTCAAAGCTTCTTCTATATATAGCGTTCATCTCTAAGTATATGTTGTCTCTTAATGGTTGGATTCTTCACTCTATTCTTTGTCTGATGTCTTGAGTTTGCTGGATTATTTAATCCTTGCATTAAATGCACGTCCTGTAACATCCTCAAAAAATTTATATTTAGCTTATATTTATGTTGGAATAAATTGTGGATATGTGATACAAGAAGGATATGATAGAATTTTATATCTCCCTCTGTACTTAACCAAACAATGTGTTTGACCACTCATTTTAAAGCTTAGGATGTTCTCTATGTTATCATAAAATATGAGACCATACTGAGCAGTGAAAGCATGCCCAGAATTTAATTAAACATAAGCTGTCCAAAAGTGTGCATACTCAAAACAGTCATTGCCACACGTTTTAAAAAAACATTTATCTCTCTCATTTCTTACTCAAATTAGGTGCATGATATATGGAGTTAAAGATCTAGATGTCAACTATAACATATAAAAATTTACACTAAATCTAGATTATGTACTGCTTGTAGTCACAAAAACACTAAGGGACAATATTGCCCAAATTTGAGCCTGCTGGCAGCTTTGGAGTTTAGTTTTTAAAATAGTATAACTAGAGTTTTAGAACTCCAAATGAGGCATGTGAATTTAATAACTAGTGGATTAGTTCAAATTATAGGAAGAACCAACACATATGTGATAAGATTTTTTTAGAAAAACATTAGGTGGAAGCTATCTAACTTGGAAGCAAAATTTTCAGCTAACCAATTAGAACTTTATTTCTATAAGACTATAAACTTCATGTGCTACAACCAAAGGAGTATTGTTTTGATTTAAGAATGCTTGGATACGTGAATCAATAGCAAAGGAGGTGGTATTCGTGAGTCAATGAAAAGTCAATGAATAAAGAGAATAAAACAAAATTGAAAACTTTCTTCCTTGAAGATTTCCAAGAAGGGCAACCACCTACTTAGTCATTTGCAAATCCAATTCATTTGAGGTAGGCTAGACTTCAATCTCTAATTAATAGTTTATTTGGACTAATCTTTATGTGCAATGGTGCAGATTTATGGATGACCCCATTAGGCTGAATTTTCATATTATTAAAAGGTATTTTAGGATGTGATTATGTTGATTTAACAATAGGATAGGTTGATGATTTGAATGCTGAAATTTTAATAAGGATTAGGCTTGGTTTTTGATGACCTTTAGACTTGATTTTGATGGAACTTTTGTCTGTTTGCTTATATATTTATGTTGGAATTGTTTTAAATTAATTCTATGAAGTAAAGGCTGAATGGTATGGGGATGAAAGGTCTAATTACTCAAGTGGTTTAGTTTGATCATTAAATAGTAGAGTAATAAGTTGAGAAGATCATAAGGTCTAGACTAAGTTTTAATATTTTCTTATGAAGGTATAAAGGAATTAGAAATTATTTAGAAGGTATATTGTGGTTTACTAGCTAGATTACTAACATGTTGTCTGTAGCTTGAGGATATTCTGTTGCCATGCACAAGATGCCATGATTTTTGATTGAATAAGGTATGGTAGCCTAACCATATATTTTGTACTTATGATGTTTATGATGATATGTTTCCAAGAGGTTGTATAGGTTTGCTCATGGATTCTATAATGGATTTTATGTGATGATAAATATATTGATTCATGTTTCCGAGTCCAGTACGAGATTTGTGAAACAGAATCAGATACTACATCCAGTACGAGATGTAGAGACCAGGTGCAAAAACATGGAATAATCATACATTGTTTGCGTAAGACGGCCGCAACTAGACATCCAGTACGAGATGTACCTGCATATAGTATGATATGTAGAGGCCATGTGCACCTTGGAATTTCATGCATACATATTGTGTGAATGGTTATTTATTGATGTTATTAGAATTATTTGATAACTTACTAACATACTAACGTAGTTGATGATTTAGTTTTGCTTACTGAGAAATTTTATTTCTTATTAGATTTGTTTCATTTTTTATAGATGGCAAAAGTAATAATCTTTCTTGATGCTCTAGACTAGGGATGGTACAGAAAGGAGGAAACAAATCACTATACTATTACCATGCACCTTGTTATCCGAGTTTATGTATAATCTTTAACTCCTGAATGATAACTAGGGACTAGGGTGGTGTATGGAATATCTTATACTTGTAAAACATGAAGTAATGCAGCAAGTAATCAGTTCTGTCTAATGAAGGAGGTTTCCACTTACAAAACTTATATGCATTCAAATTAATTTTTACTAACATACATTCCTTAAAAATAAACAGTACTAAAATTTTTCTAGAAATTTAGTAGGTCGTTACACGTCCCTTCTTCATGCAAAGTCCATGCTAATAGGATAGTGTGTCTTGTACTTCAGCAGGGAAGTCATTTCTTTCACCATAGCAAGTCTGCAATAACAAAGCTTGTCTTTTGATGAGAATCAACGTCTTGTAGATTGTGGGCTTCTTTTATTCTTCATAAGACTTTGATAGATCCTAGGAGAATTTTTTCCGCATGAAAGAATCTCATACATAGAATATTAAATGAAGGTCTTAAATACACTTCTTAAATAATATATCAAATCATCTTGAGTGCATCGTCTGAAAACTTCAGACTAGAGAGACAAATCATGATTTGATACCTTATCAGACACAACTTTTATCATTTGTATTTATTTGCATCTAATTAAAATAATTATGAGTCTTGATTTATCTTTAAAACATAAATGTCTTTTGACTTAACAACCTTGCATGTCATTAGTAAGCCTTAATATGACTTCATCTACAAGGTCTCCAACAGAGAAGTTATTGAAATTTGGTCTAGTTTAAATCAAGACCAATTTCATAAAAAACCAACAAGTAGATTTTAAGATAAGTTCAAAACATTGAGACTGGTCCAGAAAACCCAAATTTCCAGGCAGTCTCATCATCATTGTGACTTAATTTTTTGAATTCAAAGCTTGTGTAACAATGTTGGGGAAAATTGGGTAGAGTCTCCTTTGTATTCAGAGATCTCCCAAATAAAAATCAAATGGAAAAGAAATAAGCAAAAACATGCATGCAAGCAATTTTCCAAACAACTTTACCACAAACCTGTTTTTCCCTAGAACCTATTTTCTCTTCAAAATCCTTTTTTTTTTGTGAAAGCAATTAAAATGGAGGATCATTTATCCATGGTTACCCCCTCCCAAAGGTAACCAAGGGTTGTGTTCACACAAAGAACTCCCCACTTACCTATAGCTTGGTTCTCAAGAAGAAAATGAAGATGAGATTGAAATGGAAGCTAGAGATGGTGATGGTGATGAGACAAGTTTGCATGCAATTGATCAACAACAGTAGCTGCACTTCTTTCTTCCTCCCTCACGTTTTCTCCTCCCTCTCAAGCTTCCATTTTTTGCCACAAAGCTTGCATGCGGTGTTGGTTGTGTTGTGGTGTGAGAAAGGGAAAAATAGTATGGGTGAACTTTCAAATTAGAAAAATGAATGAGTGACGATCAAGTTTGTGTGTTGTGTCCATGTGTGTTGTTTCTTGGGGAGGAAGGGTGGCTTTTTGATTGGTTTAGGTGGGTGGTGGAATGGGATTAAGTGTCACTTTGTGGGGATTAGGGAGAATTATTGAAAAACAAGGTGTCAATGAGAGAGGATTTAGTTATACAGTGTAATTTTACACTGTGTAATTATACTGCGATGCAATTAAATTTTATACAACTTAATTACAAAAATTAAAATTTATACTAGTTGAGACATTATAATTTTATCTATAAAAATTTATTTATAGGTAAAATTTTCTGAGTACTAAATTATCGGAAAAACTTAGAACTCGAGTAACTTAAATTAACTTGTCAAACAAAACAATTTAACTACACATTGAAACCTCATATATAAAATAAAACATTGCACATAATAAATAAATAAACACTATGATTTTTAATCAAATCACACTCTACAAACAATTCAATCAAAAACAATAGTTAAAGAAATTAATCCCCGAGAAATACATAACTGATATTGTAAACTCTTCAACTTAACCATTACTAAAACAACTAATTTCCTCTATTTTTTAATCTTTTATTTGATTACTCAATTAATTTTTTAATCACATGTAATTACTCAAGACATTGAACCTAAAACTAACAAATAGGTAACAGTGTGTAAAAAAGATACATAATTACAGGTATAAAATATGGGATAGTGAACACAAAACATAATGCAATTTATTTTTATATAAAAAAACTAGCAAAAACTAATGTAATAGGAGAAATGTTCAACATCGGTTTTGCCAATAAATCAATGTTGAATGTGGCTTGATTCTTGTAGATGTCCCATTTCCTACATCGGGTTTAAGAGAAATCGATGTTGATTTTATGGATTCTACATCAGTTTGGAATTGATGATGAATACCCCTAGATTTAATATCATGTTGAGCAACATTGATTCTAAAACTGATGTAGTATGTGTTCTGGAATTAATGTAAAAGACTTTTGTTGTAGTTTTAGCATGGTCAAAATCCAATGCAAACACTCCATTCCTCAGCTTAGCATGTTTGACATGCATGACCATGTTGGACCTCTAAGGCGACTACAAACTTCAAATACACACACACACACACACACACACACACACATCATGTTAGACCTCTTGGGTAGCTATTGACATTGATAATATTATTTTTCTCACTTAATCATCTTCATCATTGTCCTTACTACTCAAGTAATAATCACTCTTAAGCTCACGATCATCAAGCAATAAATCTTCATTACTAGTCACACCATCCTCATTCTCTGACACCATCGTGCCAAAGGAAGAAGTGTTAAGAGTGTTCCTTTTTGTCAAAATGCTATGATGAGATGATTGAGGCTTAATCACTTATCGTGGTTTGAGTTTGTGGTGGCAACGAGGTCGTGGTGGAGGCGACATGTTGATGGCAATAGCAGGGCCGAGGTGGTGGTTTGGGTTTGTGGTGGCGAGTATCAGAGAGAGAAACTATAGGGTATGTGAGAGAGGGAAAGGGTTGGGAGTTTGAATAAGTATGAAAGGGGGGGAAAATTCAACATTGGTTCTAATTTGAACTGATGTTAGAATTAAATTTCAACATTGATTCGAGCTTAAACCGATGTTAGATTACTAATTCGATATGGATTCAAATATGTATTGATGTAAAATTATGATTTATACTCAATTTATAAACAACAGATATTTGTGAAGTTACATTTAATTGCAAAAATGACATCATATCATTTGTTACATCGGTTTTCAAAAAGTCATAATAATGACATAAAACCTATTTTGTGTAGTAGAGATTAAACAACTTGCCATGTCAACTTGAAATATTATTAGAATCCACAAGTTTACCAACTTTTTACTTGATTTAATTGATTTTATATTTTTTATAAACTTTTGTGCGCTTCAGATTTTTACATAAAAAAATTATATATTTTAAATTAGAAGAATTAATTTATCTCTGCTACCCTGAAAGCTATAGTTAATTATTAGATGAAATTATATAAAATTACGTCCCCCTCCCACTAATGAATTCACATATGGATCATGTTCAATCTAACAAATTTTCGCTCTCTATATTGCACAGTGAAACAAAGAGAAAAGAAAAAACGAAATATTGTAATAACTTGTAAGTTTTTCCATACCAAACATGTGATAATTCAGAATGAAGAGTTATCTAAAGTTCTGTTTTATAATTGAAACAAACTGCCACACAGCAGGATTGCCGCGTTATTTTTTGAAAATTTGGCTTTGACGCCACCTTTTTGTAGAATAATTAAAATATTAGAACTTAGTAGGCTGATTTTTCATTATTTCCCAGAAGATGCAAAGTTTTGTGTGGGACCCAAAACTTGGACCGATGCATGTGAACTTGGATTATCAGCAAGCTGAACTTTGGTTTGTGGGTTTGCTTCCATCTGTTGCTTCATGTTCCTATTGACTGACGTAGCATCTCCATATCTTTCATGCAATGCTAATATTTGGTATCATTACTCTTCGGAAATAGAACATTTTTTTGTTATTATTACTCAAAGATCGCAGCATTAATTTTTATATTGTTTAGATTGGAGGTTAGGAAGGGCAGGTGAGAACAATTGACAATTGAAAAGCACCTACAAAAGTAAAACATCTGAAAGCATGACCTCGGGTGCTCAATCACATGCATATTTTTTTGTCATTTATATATTTTTACAACGCAAAAATTAAGTGTAGACATAACAGAACAGACCATTGTAAGTGGGAAAAGTGCAGCAACTCTTGTATATTTAATTTGTTCATTTCCTGGTGCTTGGATGAGCATTCCTTGCTTCATTCATCAGCATATTCTCTAATTAATAAACATTTTGCTTTAAAAGAAAAACGCATGGTTAAAAGTAATATACTCTTTCCTAAGCGGTTAATTTATCATGGCATTAGTCTGCATTTACATTTTTTTATCGGGTAAATATTAGTTATTAAGGTTTTTATCATGAAAGAAATTCGAACTATAATTCCTATCTTCTTTCTCCCTTCAACCATCGACATATAACTCTATTTGACATATTCTCGCATACAATTTTAGTGTGGATTTAAATTGAATACTACGGATTAAAAATAATAATTCTAAATTTTGGAGGGATCGATGATAATCAATATTTTTTTTTTCAGAGACTAAAAAAAAATTATATAGGAACTGTGGTCTAGAAATTTTGAGTTCTTAGACAAATTTTATATTTAAATTCTAATTCAATTTATCTATTTTCATTTATTTTCTAAATTTAATTTTCTGGTCATAAAATGATTGGTTAAAATTTAATAATCAAACAATTTCAATACATCTGAATCAATGGTTATTCATTAAGTCATTATCTTGCAACACAATTTATCTAAAATTGAAGTAAAAATTTTCATTTTTTAAAAAAATATTCTTTTGATAATAATTACAAAAGTATTATTAACATTATTCTATTAATACATCCAATAATTTAAAAAGGAACAAATTTTTAATATAGCTTAATACTTTTAATAAGACATTAATTTATATTCTTAGCATTTATTTTAGTATTTCAAATTTAATGAAAAAACTCAATACAAAAAATATCAAATTAATACTCATTATAAAAGTTTAATCTGTTTCAAGATTAATTCAACATTTATTTCAATTAATTTTCAAGTATTATCAACTATTGGAATTCAAAAGAAGAAAATAATTCTTTTATATAAGAACAAAAAAAATCATTAGTTAAATGTGGGATTTCATCACTATCGATCATCTTCATTATGATATTTTTATATGAATAAAAATTTATTTATAAAATTTAATCTCTATATTTATGTCAATGATTTTTTTAATTCAAATTAAATGTAATCTAACTTTTAATTATGACTTTTTAAATGAGTAATTAAACTTCTCAAATTAATAATTTACTACAATATCATTTTTTAGGAAATTTACTACAATATCTAAGCACATACAAATTTTTAAGTTGTATAATATTTGTAACAAATTAACTATAAATAATAAAATAAAATATATCCCCTAATAAATAAAATTGTTAAAAACAAAAAACAAAAAACAAAAAAAGGAACATCAACCGGGAGCACAAGACAATGGCCGCCTTGCCACAACCAAATCTTTGCCAAAAGCATAATGATTAATTTCATGTTTTAGAGGAATCAAAATAAAATAAATTAATAGGATTTTTGGAACATTATGTTTATGAAAACAATTATAATGCTAAAGTTAGCTTAATTTAATTTTCATTTAATATTATGTTTTAAATATAATTATAATCTATTGATAGGCTGTAAAGTTTTTATATTATCATCTAACTATAAATTATCATGTATAGACAATGTGGTAAGATTTTTTAATTTTGTTACAATCATTATAAAAATTATATCCAAAATGATTTATATTTAGTTGACACAGTAAAAATCTTTAAGAAAAGAATGTATCAAGCTTAATTTTTTCTTTATCAAAGATCGAAAGAAAAATAAAATATTTATATATATTTTTAGTCTTAAATATATTATAGTATTCTTATTTTCCATTCTGTTTAACTTGTTATGTTTT